>ML864330.1:10489-22535 GCA_009831015.1 Picea engelmannii | reverse complement strand
AAAAAGTGACATTTTGCACTTTAACCAAAGTCAAGTACAAAATAGACATAAAGGACAAGGACAAAGTGCCAAATGACTTTCCCACATGTGCTAAGGAGGGATAACACATGGGGAACACCTCCCAAGGTACACAAATCAACATACCTCTCATTCAGTGCCAGTTGGACAGCTCGGGGCAGATTTTGGACAGCTAGTTGACAGTGTTTGTGGACAGTTGTGGGCAGATTTGTTGGGCTGATTTTTGACACTTGTGGATAGTTGTGGACGGATTTGTTGGGCTGATTTTTGACAATTGTGGACAGCCTCTTTTCACACCTGCATGGACAGGAGTGAGGCTATAGACTACGACCTCTTTTCACACCTACTGACTAGGAGTGAGTTTGGGGTTCGCTTGCCTCTTTTCACACCTGTGTTGATAGGAGTGAGGCAGCGTTCCTTTGCATTTGGAGCATCAGAGTGAGCCCAGTTTGACAGACATGTCAGTATCTCAAATGCGTGTGGAGGACAGGCTAGCCGAGGCTAGCAATTGATCGCCTTGGATGGGGAGGATGGTCTTTTGTCTTAGAGGACCTCGAGCTATGGGACATAGTCGAGGCGGCTGTTCCAGTCATTCATGTCACTGCTCCCGTCTTGGTGGAAGAGTTCAGGAAAAGGAACAACAAGGCAAAGACGATCATTTGTGATGTTGTGAGAGATCACATTATTCTCCACTTGACTGGGAAGACTTATGCATACGAGATGTGGGCATCTCTATGCAAGTTGTACGAGAGCTCTAATGAGAACCGGCATTTGGTTCTTCATGATCGACTGAGTAGCATTCGCATGCTCGAGGATGAGTCGGTTACTTCATTCCTTGGTAGATACACCCAGATCAGAGACAAGCTTGGAGCCGTCGGAGAGGTGGTGAACTCTAACTCTTCGGTGAGGACAGCTATGAATAGCTTCACCAAATCTTGGGGTCCATTTGTACGCGTCATTGTTTCCAGGGAGGTTATGCCTACATGGGAGAGGGTGTGGGATGACTTTGTCCAGGAGGAGATTAGGCTTGCAACCGAGGCTTCTGGACAGCAGCAGCAGCAGCAATCAGTTCCAGGTGATGAGGACCTTGCTCTTTGGACAAAGGGCAAGAAGAAGACCGGCCGTGGAGGTCGACAGGGTCCCAAGTTTGGGGCCCCACCATAGGGAGGAGAGAGAAGCAGCAGTGGGCAGAAGAAAGACATGAACAGAGTGAGATGCTTTGCTTATGGAGAGATGTGTCACTATGCAGCACAATGTCCCAAGAAGAAGAAGAAGAAGCAAGATGTGTCAGCACCGACAACAGAGGAGATAGAGTTCAGTGATCAGTTTGCGAGAGAGTGTGCATTCGTGACTACCTTGTCTGCTTTTACACCATCCAGCACTAGATGGGGAGACAGAGTTGATGAGGACCGACTGACTCACAGCAGTGATTCAGAGGGAGATGACACTCAGTGTCCTTAGACATCTTCAGAGTGGGTGACTGGTCCACCCAGTATAGCTTCAGTTTCAGAGCAACCAAGCAGACAGAGAGTTGGTGCTACAGCTTCAGTGCATCAGAGGTTGATGAGGAGGAGCAGCAGGGCACCACAGAGGCTTGAGCCTCACTTAGCTTCTGAGATGGGCAGATTAGGTTTTGGATCCACCTCAGGTGAAGTTACTTGGTGAGAGGCCAAGTTGATGACTCTTGGTGAGATACCAAGAGGGGGAGACTCTTCGTAAGATGCCAAGAGTAGGTGGAAATCCTTGGTGGGAGACCAAGGTGGAGATCTTCGATGTGATGCCGAGATCTAGGTGATCTTGGATAGATGGAGAGTCCATTCCATTTACAGATCACACTGATTGAGCAGATCTGTGACAAAGTCCACTTTCAGTGATCAGGGTACAGCCATACTCACCGAGCATATGCCAGGAGGCAACCATGTCCACTATAGGGATGATATTGGTGGTGACGAGCACTTTCCTCGGTAAGAGGGAGCGTTGAGATTTGGGTACCTTGGAAAGTGATCTCCATGTGCTTATGAGTCTCTAAGCACAAAGAGGGAGGCTATTACCCGTGTACTTTACTTTATGATTCTAATTTCACTTTGACTTAGGAGATTTAAGTCAAAAGTGAAATATGTCACTTAATGACAATTAATTCACAAAGTGGGTGAATTAATAGACATAAAGCAACTAAGGAAAAAGGGTTTCCTTAGTGAGACTTTTGGATTAGATCTTGTTATCGCAAAGTTTGTAGATGGGAGAGAGGCTAAAGGATAGTAGGTCAAACTGGCAAAACAGGAACCTTCCCCACCCAATGTCACCACAATGGGGAGGTTCTTTCTATTTAGGGAGGTTAGGCCCAAGGGAGACGTTCCCGGTGACCTGTGGCTTTGAAGAGGCAAAGGTTTAAGAGAAATAAGATAGTTCCCCCTTCATAGATCACCACCCAAAAAGATAGTCCGGCGAAAGGCCAACTTGAAGTAACCCCCCAAAGAAAATGTACCTGCCTGGAACAAGACAACAGCAAGAAAGATGTATGCAAACTATATTCAATGGGGTTAGTAATTCATATGTAAGTAACTATCTGATATTTAATGCAAGCAATTTGACAGTAAATATTGATGAAATCAATGTTTGCAAAATGGCAATGATAAATATGTTACTTGTCAATAAATACTAGAACGATATAGCATTCGATGTAACAAATCAACACTCAATCCAATAAATGCTCTTAACTAACATTCAATTGCTTATAAAATGAAACGTTGTTGCATCAAGATGAAATAACCAAGGGTGACGTCAGCATTCTAGGGTTAGTAGGTTAGGGTTAGTGTAGTTAGGGTTTCAGTTTTAAGAGGTTTGAGAGTGTTTGGATCTAATTCTACTTCAACGCTGGAGGTCTTAGATCAGTGCCTTAGGGTTAATGGAGTCATAGGTGAAGAACGCAAAAGTTGAAGGAGATGAGATCTTAAAGGACTAGAGGGATAAGTTTTGAAGTGTTGCTAAAGCAGGGCCCCAAAATCATAACCCTAAGGGAGAGAGGCTCACTCCAGTGTTGCTAAAGCAAGGCCTCGTGCTCTCTCCTCCTTCCCGGCAAACAGCTAACTCAATGAAAAGCAAAGTCAAGACAAGAGGGTTTAAAGAGGGAGAGTGTTGCTAAGGCAAGGCTCTTTCATCAAACTCTAAAAGAAAACGGCCCTAGGTGTAGATAACCTAGGCCTGGGACATCCTCTTCCTCTTGAAGTTCAAAGGTACAACTAGCTTAAGGGAAGAAGAAAAAGGAGTGTAGCTATGGCTAGGCTCTCTTCTTCTTCTTCAATGGCTAAAAGTTTTTCTATCAGGGGACATGAGACAACGACCTACTTGTGCGTTTATCCCCTAGGGTTTTGATTCAGCAATATTTATAAATAGATGCAAGAAATTAAACTACAACCATTCAATCAAGAAGTTTTGCAGAAAAATACTTACAAATCATCAAGAAAATAATCATGCAAACCCTAGTTGTAACACCTTCCTTCAAGAAAAACACCATAGAATGCCAAAAATCTCTTCCTTCAACAAGTGCGCATTCCTCAAATCAGCCAATAACCCAAATGGGGCACAAATTTCAGACCTCACCAAGTGGTGAGTGAAAGATGATGATCAAATGAGAGTCAAAACCCTCAATATATCGTGTATCAATGACCTAATTTTACTTTTTAGGTCATAAAAAGGTCGACAAGGCCATAATGTCAAAATCATATTGTTTTTACATTAAATGCTAAGTAAAAATCTCTAATCAAGTAAAAAAGAGAGTAAAATCCCCTTCAAGGGAGGCGCTAGCCCCTTCTAGGGAAAATGAGACACCAAGGAGCAAAACGTTAGCCCCCTAGGGGCCTCTCCAACATGCCACACGTGCCACTACTGCCCAGTCTGCCTCCAAAAGCATCCATGAAGTTGGATGACGCCATGGTGAAGATGGAGACGTCCCAAGCCTTCCAAGGCTGGCGTTCCACTGAAAATGGATGATTCCCCCCAGGTCTAGTCCTGTCGGAGTGCCTCTGATGGAACGTCCTCTTCCTCTTCGATGCAAAAGCCCTGATCCATCTCCATCCTGTCTCTACCCCCTGATCGGGTCTCAGCATCCATCTGGTGGGCTCTCCAGCCCCATGGAGGTCCGAACTGGTCATCTCCCCATGTGTACCGGTCCAAATGGTACCTGTCCGTCGGGCATGGTCCTGAAAATCAAAAGCTATGCCCTCCATGGGCTCATCAGTCACGGGGATCATAGCAATGAAATCACATTTCATCATCAATATTATTAAACACATGCATAAAAACCCTAATAAATCAATCCATAGCTCAAAGACATTACAGAAACCTACACTACAAGATCGGAGAAAAAGACAAGACGTCCTATTGGGCTAGTATCCACAAGAAAAGGAAAGTTTCCAAGAAGATTTCATCCAAGCCATGTAAGTGAGGTGATGTGGCTAGGGGATGTCCAGACATGTGGGTGCAGTGAAGGCCCAGGATGCATAATGTTATCTGTGGGTGCCTTTGTAGAAGGTGAGTTGTACCTGTCATGGATGCATTTTTTCCAAGCCCGTTCTTGCCTTTATTACTTTTCTTGCTTTATTATTTTATTTTCTTTTTCTTCTTCTTTTTCTTTTTATTCAAAGGCTAACCAGAGGACACTGCCTTGGCATGGTGACTAGAGCTGACAGTGTTACCCACAAGTACTTTCACAGAGATGAGAAGGTTGGCTCGTGATGAGACCCCCTTTCCCTTGGCCATGCAACCAAAGGTCACTGCCCTGGCATGGTAACCAGATGGTGGCAATGTCATATTGTCAGGTACCCATGAACCTAATAGGTTGGCTCGTGATAAGACCCCCTATCCTTTGACTAGGTCTTGTTTGTTATTTTCCCAGTCCCTCTTGTTTCTTGCTGAGAGGCCTTTTATTGCCTTCTCGAGGATCCCTGGGCGAAGCATCTCGAGGTTTCATTTTTAGGCTTTTTGTCTTTTACCAGCTGCTTTTAACTTATGGGCCTTTAGCCCCTTCTTCCCACGAGATAAGGTGCAATCCTACAAATAGGTCAACCCAATGCCCGGACAAGGGGAATGGGATAAATGAGCAGGAGATAAGATGAAATAGTGGTGCTATGATGGGAGCGGACAATGGCTTTTCAGAAATCCCCCCAGTGGCAAACCAAGACCTATGGGCACAGGCTTGCTAGGGCACCCTATCAATCTCCCCAAACATGATCAAGTGGGCTAATGTAAGATCCAAGCAGTTGTTAGAGATAAAAGGAATCAGATGCATATATTTAAAGGTTTCAATGATCAAAAGTGACACATACCATGATACCTAGACCAATTACCTCATGGAGCAAGAACCTCTTCTAATACAAGACCAAGCAGATGGTGATGGATGTTGTTGCTGCTGACAAGACAAATCTGATAGAAGAAGAAAAGGATGGGCCCTCCAGGGCCATGCTCAGGTCAATCCTGCTCTCGGTACTCCATGTCTAGGACCTGTGGGCCTCGAGACATGATCTCCTAGTTATCCCTAAAAGGCGGGGATAACAGATCTCACCCATTGATTAGACTTGGCTAGATTGGATCTAGACCATTAATCTTTTAGGGCTTGGCCAAAGGAGGGTAAAGTCTACTTTTGAGATTCATTCTTCACTTGTGAGTTTTGGAGAGGAGGAGAGGGCGCATTTCGAAAGGAGAGGAGGGTGCACTTGTACGAGGGTTTGAGGAGAAACCCTTGTTGGCTTGAGGAGCTTGCTTAGAGAGTTCACCCATGGAGTCTTAGCCATCTCCAGGTAGAGGGCGCATGCTATTGGATGAGGGTGCATTTACTACAGGAGGGGCGCATCTTAAGGAGAGGGGCACACTCATTGTAGAGGGAGCTTCATTCTTTGGTTGGGAGCTCATTCACATGGTTGTAGCTTGCTCTTATGTTGTTGAGGGAGCTATTGGGAGTGAAGGGCACACTTATCTAGGAGGAGGGCGCATTTATTGAGAAGGGTCGCATTTGCTAGGAGGAGAGGCGCATTCTTGAGAGGAGGATGCTCTCATCTAGATCGTGGGAGGTTCTTCCTTCTTAGAGAGAGTCCACTTCACTTGTTTAGCCACTCTAGGTAGTAGAGGGCGCAAGGGTGAAGGAGAGGGAGTTATTTCAGTTTTTTTGGCATGTGTGGGGGGTGCACTTGAGAGGAGGGGCACACCATCACTTGAAGGAGGTTTTTTTGTTGAGAGGTAGACTACTTCAGGCAAGGACAAAGACAAGGCAAGTTCAAAGGCAAGCAGCAGCAAAGGCAAAGAAAAGGATCAAGATAAACGCAAAGGCAAGCAAGAGGAAGAAGGCTCACCAAGGCAAGGGGTGCATTAATTCACAAGGCTTGTGGGAAAGTCTTCAAGGAACTCCAAGGCACCAGAGAGTGGTTGCTATTGTACCAGGTTCACATGTTTATGTTTCCTGAGTTGTACATTTTGCTTTGAGGCCTTCTATATACATATATCCCAAACTGGTTTTCCCCGGGGGGGGTAGGGTCATGTTGACCAAAAATACCTGTGTCAAATTTATGCATGCTTAGAAGTGTAGATCAGCATTTTAAAGTTCAAAGATCTAGAGGTAGTGTTATGTGTTTTAATGTATTATGCATGTGCTACCATTGAGTAAAGAAAACACTTGCAAGGGCACCTTAAAAGAGCACTTAACCATCAAATATTGAGAAGAAAGTTGGTTGACTGTTTGTTGTCCTAAAACAGCAAGAAAAGACAGCCACACAGTTGAAACTTAGAGCCATACTAAGGTCAAGGACAGACCTTAGGTGGCAGGCTCATAGGACCTCAGAAAATCTACAGTTATGACTTGAGATCCTTGGATGGCGTGCTCATTTGTCTTTGCAGGACCTAGTTGATGGACAGTTTTGGGAGAACAAGCCTAGCTTGGACTTCCATGAGGCTACAAGCCCACAGGTTGGATGCGAGGGGCCCGCATGCCGGATGAGAAAGATCAAACTTGGAAGGCCTTAAAGATGACTTGGACGACAAAACCTAGCCCCCAAATGCCAAACGTTTCACCTAAGAGAGACAAAACATCTCTTCTAAAGGCATGACGTCACTGAGGGGGGTTAGGGTTTGGTGGTGGGGTTGATGCATTGGTACTTGGACGTTTTGAGGAGAATTGGGCTTTGACCATGAAGGATGTAACTTGGATACTTCACATGCGGCTTTGGCAAGCATAGACACCCTCCTCTTAAACGACTTGCTCCTAATGCCAAAACGCCCCCTAAAGCGGTGACGTCTTTCTAAAATTAGGGTTTTCTTATGTGCAAAAGTGAATTTAAATGAATTACTTTGTAAATGGGGCAAGATTGGGGCTATTGACCCCTAATCTTGTGTTTTACCCCTTAATTTGTGGACAAGTCACCTTGGTGACATTTGTATAAATAAGAGATCATAAGATCTCATTTTAACATAACTCTCCCTCATTGTGAGAAGTATCGTTATCTTTGGCAAGATTGTCTCTTTAGGCTCTTGTTTATGGTTATCTCTTGATGTTACGGTTGATAGGAGTGATGCACTAGCCTTGGAAGGCTTATCTGTTGCTATTGTGGTGGATTACCTTGGCATTTTTCCTTGAATTGGTATGGTTTTTACTCGCATGCTATCATTTGTTTCAAGTCAAGGTTATTGTGCTAGGAACTAGGTGGGAAGTATAAGAGCATACACCCTCTTAGCTTAAACCCTAGCTAGAGAAACTTGCCTTGGGAAGTAAAAGGGCTTACACCCCCAAGGAGGTAGCTTCTTTAGCTCTTTCTTTTCATGACCCCATTAACCCAATAGTAAAGATACTAGTCATTTATTATTGCATTGGAGAAATAAAATATTGCATTCGGTCATTTTTACTTCTTGCAAAGTGGATTGTATTCTTTGTGCCTTGGGCACCTCACAGCCACTAGGGCATCCCCATCAAGGGGCTACTTCTTGTTGTTGTTTCAAAATTGCATCTTCAGCCATTAGGGCTGCAGAAACCCTAAATCATTTGGTTAAATAACTCTCTTATCAACCATTGGATTTTGCTCAAAGTTTGCACACTTATTCTCATTGGTCCAACGCACTTTTTGGCAAAGTTTTCAGTGGCTGATTTTCTTGATGTAATACATTGAATGTTACAGCCATAAGGCTGATATAATTTGCTGCAGACAAGTGTTTACAACAGCCTTCTCTTTTTGTGCTAGAATATTGGCTTTTCATCTTGAGTTTAGCTAGTGTTTCTCTTGTATTTTCTACTTGATCTCTAGCACTTATTGAGCAGCTTATAGTACCATTTATTTGCTGATATATACCGTTATCTATTGCTGCAAATTAGGGACAGCAAGCTTAACTTGTTGATCCATACAAACATGTATCATTGCAAGTTGGATTTCCTTGTTTCTCGGGCAGGTACAATCATCCGGAGAAGTACTATTATCTATACCTGTGGGGAAACAATCACTTAACTTCCAAGGAATCTTTTCCCACCTTTCATTCCACTTAGACTTGACATCTAGGGGTTTCACTTCCATTTCCCTCCATCTCCATCTCAATCCCCCTAGGGTCACCGGGATCACCTCCCTAGACTGACCTAGTCACCCTTGAAGTGTGGGACCTACATCGAGGTGACATTGGGTGTAGGATTCCCAAGTTGTTGTACTTGCTTTGTGGTTGGGTCGGGCTTTGCCCAACCTACAACTTGCGCTATAACAAGTCTAAAGATAAGTATGGAGAGCATGCTGGTATGTACCTTTTTAATGCACAAAAATGAATTAAACCACTTTATTTTGATCATTATAGAACTTATCTTCAGTGTAATAACAAGTCACTTTTTACATCTCCTTTCATGCATCTTCATAGATTGCATTAGTATCAGCCTTCAGGCTACTATAAGTCAGATTTCAGTACCCTTTTTTATTTTATTAGAATTGAGGCTCATGTTTGAGCGCCTGTTAGGATGCTAAAGCTGCATATGTAATTTCTGGGGCAAGTGGTACAAAAGATAAAATCTTGTGAAATCAACATTTTAATAAAGTTTAAAGGCATCAACGCATATAAATAATCCCTGCAAAAAATTTACATGTTTCAAATCTAGAATAGTATAATCCAGTTATGTTATAGTATATTTTTTCGAATACAAAGAGACATCATTTTAAATTGCAATATAAAAAATGTGAACTTTCTTTTCTCATTCTTGATTAGTATGGTTGTCTTAGCCATGAACATGGACTAGTATTTCTAATTTGCCTACTAAGAAATCCAAATCCAAATGCTCACCCCACCAAGATCAGGTCCACCACGTTTGGCACCAATAGCATCAATTTCGTCAATGAATATAATGGAAGGAGCATACTGCCTTGCGCGAGCAAAAAGATCCCTAACACGAGATGCCGCCACGCCAACAAACATCTGGAAAGAAAACAACAAAGTCGTGAATAATATCATACAGACAAATTAAAAAGAAAAAATCCTAGCTATTTATTTAGAGTAATATCCTCTGTGAAGCCAGTTGTCCGTCTGCAAAATCTTAAATATGAACTTCTGAATGTAGATATGTCAATCAACACTAGTAGGTCTCATGTCAAAATTAAATGCCCTATACAGTTTTCAGGAAATTTATTCTAAAGACAGAAGCAGTATAGTGTAGTGACATACATGTCATAGACATATGAACAATGATGTGTTTGTAGATGCAATATAGTGTAGTGATGTTATTGTTATAGTGTTTTATTAGTATTAATAGGTTTCAAAGTAAAAATAAAGTAGAATGTTAACGTTGTCACAAATTCAGAATGAAATCAAAATTATGAAACCACTTGAGAAAATCATAAACACAAATACTAAAACAAAAGGCCCATAGATGACAAACAATTTTGAAATGAGATAGTGAAGCATATCTGCACAGGCTTGACAAGTATCATTAAAACTTAATGAACAAAGATTGTCTCCCATCTTTCTCTGCCCCAGCACTAGAGTAGCACTATGAAATCTCGAAGTCACTCTTTGACCTCTTAAATCAGATATGGAGGTGGAAAGATAATTGATTATCAACATAAAAGAAATTTGTCAATGGGGCTGTTCGTTCAGTGGTGAAAACAGTGGCATGTTAGGCCACCCACCAAGGTTCAATTTTCCCCAAGTCATGAATAAGCAGTTGGGACCAAGTGTAATCCCTCTATGGCTTTGACATAATAGTATCCCTTGTTGCCAAAGCTTAGCCGAATGAAAGTTCTTCTATTAATGGTTCGCCCCTTGAGGACCATTTTTCCCATGCACGCAGGCTGCTTGTGGTATTGTTAACCCCTAGATTTTCACCCTCGAAAATCTTGCGGGTTAAGAGCCAGCATCCACTATTTTGGCTAACATTTTGAGATTCTCCCAGAGTTTAGCACTTGTGTTGAGCAAGAGGTTGTTTCCCATTAGAGGCAAGCATATGATAGGTACACGGTTATTTTGTTCAGAGTTAGAGTTAGCTTGTGTTCCTTTGCATTTTGAGAGAGATGTCTACATACGACCTAACCTAAGTCACCTGGTTCGAATTCGAGTTCAACGACCTTGAAGTTCGACATAAATTCGACATGGAAAAACGTCACAGGCAGATGACTATTTGGAATCTGGAGTCTGGAGGTGCAATTGCACTGCGTCGAGCTGTAACTAAGTTGCAGATTTGACTCTCTCGAGACTGTTCGAGCGCGAGTGGCAGAGGAAGGTGGACAATGGAGATTGTTCGAACTTTGAGCACGGGCGGTGGAGGAAGTTGGTCAATGTTCACTGTAGTGTAACAACATCAGGCGCGGGCAGTGGAGGAAGCACGGCGAGTAGTGTAACTGTGTAACAGTGTCGGGTGTGGGCGGCAGACGAAGTTGATTGCTGGCAGTTGGAAGCTCTGCATGGATGAGTTCGAGAGTCCCACAGTTCGACCTTAGGAGAGATGAAATGAGTGGGAAGGGAGAGATGAAATGAGCCGGAAAAAAACAAAACCAGACGGAGCGAGAGAAAACCACGCGGGGCCTTTAAGGCTTGATTTTTTTTTTTTTAATTCCATGTCGAATTTCAAAGCCAATTTTGAACGATTCGTCGAATTTAATCGACATTAAATTTGCTTGAGGTTCTAATTTGAGCTCGGGTTCGCGTTCATCTTGAAATTCGTCGAATCTGAAGCGAATTTATTCGTGTCCTCCTAAGATTCAACAAATTTCGAATTTTAAGGCGAAAATTCGCCGAATGCGATGACTTAGCATACGATAAGTGTTGTTACTTTTTAGGAGACACGGTTTGAGTGGGTCTCTTGGAGCATTTTTGAGCACACAAGGATGGTCCTTGCATGATTCTAGGCCTAATATCACTTTTTCGAGCAACATGCAGGAGATTTATATTTTTAGCAGTTTCCACTACAGACCCCAGATCCAAATTCTGAGCGTAGATTATTGATCCTTGAGACAATCTTAAGTCTTTTGGACCTCTTCCAGTATGATTTTGCACAGATTTCTATTTTAAGGAGGTTGAGCACCAAGGTTTGCATGTCAAATATGATTGTGGATTCGGATTCCTTGCGGAAAATCGAATTCAACGAGTATAATATCATGGACGTGCGAGAACTTTCTATTTTTAGCCATGTTTATTTTTAGCAGTAGACACATGATGGTGGTCTCCTAGTCATTCTGAGCATTTGTGGCTCTGTTACCAACATCGCGATAATATCGCGCGATTTACGATATTATCGGCAAAATTCAGTTTGGCGATAATATCGGCGAAAATATCGCGCGGTTTACGAAATTTTGAAAATGTCGCGATATTATCGTAGATGTCGCGATAATATCGCGCTATAATCGAAAATATCTTTTGGGCGTGGGCAGGCCGGAAAAAAAGCTCGATTTCCACCTTTTTTTTTTCAGTTTTAAAGCGTCATTTTGCAAACAAAGTGTAGGGTTTGGGGAGCAAAGGAGCAAGAGGCGAGCAAGAGCTGAAAACGTAGTTAAGGAGGCTAGCAATATACTGATTAATGGTAATATTA
>WSFP011424126.1:0-22537 GCA_009831015.1 Picea engelmannii | reverse complement strand
TAACTCCTTAATTTGAAAAATATCTTTCCTTTCAATTATATTCGGCTCTGGAATTAATAATTGATTTTCCAAATCAATATTAATGAAATTTTCATTATAGTCCAAGTTGATAATGATGTTAACCTCTCTTCCTTGAATATTCTCCTTTAATGTGAAAAACTCATAAGATGGAATTTGATAACCTTCATAAGAAAATCTTCATTTTCCCTTATTATACTTGAAATAAATGATATAATCTTCTCTTTGTAATCAAATATAAAATACATTTAATACCTTTTTAAAATTTTTTACTTCCACTTTATAATACTCTTTTATACTTTTTCCTAACTATCACTCGAATATGAATATATATATATATATTCTTTTATTTTTTTTAAACTTTCTTAATAAAAACCTTTTCTTTTTAACTTAATGTCATAAGTTTTTTTCAAGGTATATATACCATATAATTATATAGTTACTTCTTTTGATTTAAATAAAAACCCCTTTCTTTTTAACTTATGTCATAACCTTTTTCAAGGTATAAATGATATTTATTGCTTTTGTAAGACGACTTTGATTGTTTAATTAATCAATTATTTGACTTTGGAGTGACACGACTTTTTTATTTGGCTTGTGACCTTTGAACTACAGACACGTGAATTGAGAATCGATAACTATACACATTAAGTTGTACATCACAAAACAACATTAATTAATTTATTAACCTGTGGAGGTGATGTGGGCGGAGCTCATTGGTGCTTGGACCTCGCTAGTTTTGGCTAGTTGCCACACTGATGATTTGCTGCTCCTCGGTGACTCCAAGATCACTATTGATTGGCTGAACGGATTGGCAGACTTCCGAGTGGCAGCCCTTAATTGTTGGAAGGAATGGGCCAAAGATGCTACTCTTTTCTTCAGAAAACTTACCTTCCAGCACATTTTCCGAGAAGCAAACAAAGAGGCTGACTCACTCTCGAAAAAAGCTTTGCTCCTTCCCCCGAGTCAAATTTACTTTTCATTTTGGGAGGACGGCCAGGAAGGCACTTCATATAAGATAAATCTTTGATTTGATTCCTTATTAGCATAAATCAGATCTTTGACTAATTTGCCGTATTTGTTGGGCCATCGATGGTTTTGATCCAAGTAATTGTGGAATTGGCTTGATCCGCTGATGTATTTGAAATCCGACATGTAAACTTTTATATCCTTTTGAATATAAAGAGCATTTTTTTCTCGTGGAAAAAAAATGTCGACTGCCAGATTTTATTGTACAGACTTGATTTTATTTTGCAACAATCATGGTGGACGGACTCACAACGGTATTGGTTGTGTCAAATGTTTTTAATTAAGTGTACAGACACTCGTGTGGATGTTGTAGATGGTTGCACGACATATTCTTTTGTGAAATTTTTTGCTGGAAAATGGTGGTTGGTAATTCAGTGATGACCTTTGTGAAACTTTGAAATCTAGCCGTTACTATAGATTTGTGTCTCTATATTCCTCCATTATCACGTTTATGAGTTTAGTAACATAATGATTTTTTTATTTTATTTTTAATTTGACTTTTCTTGATATTAGTTTCTATATTTCTTCAATAGAATTTCTGGACTTCAAAAATTTGCAGCGGAATCATTATTTTTTCAATGGAATTCAATTTTCAAATGGTCAAAGGTTGGTTGGTTAATGATTCAGAAAGGCAGAGAAAATCTAAAGATTTTCAGTACAGCTAGAAGCCTGTAGGGCCAATGGTCTGGATTAGAAAATGAAGCTCTGATACCACTACAACAAACAATCTTGTTTGACAATTATAAGGATATTCAATTTAAGTAGGATAGAACAAGATAATCCATTTAGGATGAAATAATAATATATTGAGTAAATATATAAGAATGAGATGAAATGCAATGAGAATGAGGGCCTATATATATACCCACGCAGGGGTGCCCTTTCATAAGAGACATGACCTTCCATAGGAGGTGTCTCTTCATTAGTAGTTAATAATTAGTTATTTGTTATTTATTTATATTTATTTATATTTATGTTCATAACACAGTCATGGTTGAAAGTGAAGCTTACATAATTTTCAACATGCCCCTCCCTTTAAGCTGAACAAGGAGCCACAGAGAAAAATGATGAATACAAATGAGAGTGGGTGTATAGAAACCCAACACAATATAAAGTCAATCATGACCAAAATACAAATGAGAATAGGTGTATAGATGCCCAACTCAATATAAGCTTGGTTGTGGCCAAAATACAAATGAGCGGGTGTATAGATACCTTTGTCAATATAAGGTTGTGCATCGCCAAAATACAAATGAGAGTGGGTGTATAGATACCCATCTCAATATAAGGTGGGTCATCCAGAAATACAATTGAGAGTGGGTGTATAAATACCCAACTCAATACAAGGTCGATAATGGCTGAAAATGAGGATTACACCACTATTTTCAACATTCCTACTTACCTTGAACAAGGGAGCACAAAAAGAAGACATTACATCACAAGATTCACATCACTCTTTAATGTTGAATAGGGGCTACATAGAAAAGACATCATGTATCATCCCCCCTGAGCGCAATATCTCCCACACCAATAGATTCCACAATTTGATGAAAATGGCCTCTTGTAGAGGTGCACAATAAGATGCATTTGCAAGAAAGGATCTGAATGAGTCATCAATAAAGTCTTTGTCATCAACATCATAATGTGAAGGAGAGAGATCCATTGAAACATGTTGAGAATCTTCTATAGGTGAATCCTTTATAAGAAGAAACATAAAAGATCTTAGCAAATTTGGAGTAGCAACTTCATCAAAGAAGGTGAGGAAGTACTTAGCTCCCTCAAGAGAATGAGTGGTAATAGGCCCACAAATGTTACTATGAGCTAACTCAAGAGGTTGAGAAGCACGCCTTGCATCACAATACCCTGAGGCAACCTCACTAAAACCATTATCTATGTCCTTTACAACCCATCAATCTAGCCAAAATTCCTATGAAGTGGAGGATGACTATAAGATGAGTCCAAGAGGTTCAACAACAACGTAAAGAAGGCTCTGTAAATTCTTAAGAAGTTTGCCTTGGTAGGCCCAAGAGAAAGAGAAGTACTAACATCTTCTCTAAAGACTTTGTATTGTGTTATCTCTTGTTGTGGAATTAAGGAAGGAATAACACATTGGCCTTGAATGAAGGTTTAACCCTAGGATAAATGCTAGGAAATCCTAGAAAAATAGGCGTTGGCCTTGAAGGGGGTTTTAAATCCTAGGAATCCTTAAAAAAGAGGCACTAGTCGTTAAAAAGGGATAAACTCTAGGAAACCCTAGAAAAGGAGATTGATCTGGATTGTATAGAGAACAAAATGAAAGACAAACATATGAGTGGAAACACACACAAAAATATTGCAAGGAGCACAACAATACATTGTGAACCAATTTTATTAATAAATGAAATAGAAAAAGACTATGAATGCAAAGCAATACAAACTAGCTAGAATTGTGGTAGCTTATCTTTAAAGAGAAAAGTGTTGGCTACATTCATTTGTGAGTAGCCATTACAAGAGGCTGAAAAATGACATTTTGACATAAAGTACTAAACCTTAAGAGGCAAAATACCTAAAGATCCAATGCCCTAACCCTAGGAGACGAAGTGCCAAAAGGATTGCAGGCCCTGAGGTAGTAATTGACACATCAACTTCTCAGGGGCACAACTTTTGCATACAATCTTTAGTTGGGGCACATAGTAGCTCGTTGGAAAGATCTAATTGAAAAGTACAATTGTTGGGAATCGTGGGCATGCCATGGAAATTCCAGGCCCTCAAATGGCCAAAAAACATTGTTTAAGGCCTCAAACGACCCCAAAATTTTAGGACCTAAAAATTGTAGATAAAAGAACTGCCAAGATGGAGACTCATGTTGAGTTGGTGGAAGAGGTGGGTGGACACCAATGTCCACCTAGATCAATCCTCCCGCCTTAGGAAGCATCAAGTTCCTTCATTAGATGGGAACACTTTTGTTGAATTTGATACCCAATGAACCACTTGCCTTAGTGAAGTTGTCCTGCTTTGACAACTTAATAGAGTTGTATGTTTTGTTGGTGGGTTCCCTTCGTCTTCCCATGATCCAATCCACTATAGCTTGCTCAATGCAATTAGGATTGAGTTTTGTAGGGGGGAAATACTCAACCACTTCTAAGGTTTCCAATAGGGGTGGAAAATATGGTTGAATCAACTCCACATTAAATACTAGGTGCAAGCAAAGGAAATGGATAATACTTAATTCAAAAGAATTCTCACCCATAGCCTTCATGATGGTGTAAGGCCCATATTAGAGTGGTTTGAGCTTCCCGTGGGGGCCTGTGAGGCGCTCTTTTTGCAAATGAAACTACACCTTATCACCAACTTGAAACTTGTGTGGAACTTGATGTTGGTCATGTCGTTGCTTGTACTTAACATTAGCTTTCTATAGGATATCACTAACTTCTTGTTGGATGTGATGGATATGTTCAACAAATTTGGCTTCTCTATTTTCCTTGATCTGAGCATGAGAGGACTCTTCCTATGAAGATGCAATGGTTAGAGCTACATCAATGGGGGCCAATGGATGAAACACCAAGAACACCTAAAAAGGGTTGTGGCCAATAGAGTTGTGGAGGGCTCTGTTGTAGCTATGATGAAAATATGGAAGGTTCCCATCCCATCTACGTGGATGCTTGGAGTTGTACATGCACATGATATGCACAATAATCCTATTGACCACTTCTGTTGTTCATCTATTTGAGGGTGGAAGGCAAACGATTTGGTTAGTGTGGTGTCCATCAGAGACCATAGGTTGGATTAGAAGGAACTGAGGAACCTATTGTCTCTATATAAAATAATGGTCCATGGTGGCCCAAAATGAACCAAAAAATGCTCAAATAAGATCTTAGCAGTGGCTTCAACTGTGATACTCTTCTTACACGGTGTCAAAATGGTCATCTTAGAGAACTGATCAGCAGCCACAAAGACACAATTGTTACCATGCTTGGTGGAGGGAAAACCTAACATGTAATCCATGAAGATTAACTCCTGGGGCTTGTCTAGGGTAGGTAGAGGAGTGTACAATCCCTGCTTCTTAATGGCAAGCTTAGCAATGTCACATGTAGTGCACGATATAATATACCTGCTGACGTCCTGTTAGAGTTTTGGCCAATATAAATAATTCTAAAGTATTGCTATTGTCGTCTCCACACCAAAGTGCCCTACCACCCGACTATAATATGCCTCCCAAATTAGCTTTGCACGCTCGCTTGAAGGAACACAAAGATGGCCCAGATAGCACAAAAGTGCATCCTGGAGGTGAAAGTTTGGAACTTGTTTAAATGTGCCTAGTGCCTGATATGTAGCACTAAAGTTAGGGTCTCTGTTGTACAATTGGTGCGACTCGAAGGTCTCATGCCCACAAAAAATCATAGTTGTAGTTAGCGCCACAATGAGGGGCTGGTTGAGGTAGTCTACAACACAATTTGTGTTTCATTTCTTGTACTTAATGTTCAAGGGGAATTGTTGCAAGTACATGGATCACTTCTGACGCCAGTCATTTTGTAACTTTCCTTGTGTTTACATGAATTGCAGAGGCTTGTGATGAGTTTGGATGATCGTTTTCTTTCCCATAATATAATGCTTCCACTGTTGGCATGCCTGCACAATGGAGTACATCTCTTTTTCATCGGTGGGATACTTGCAAATGATATTAGAGTGTCTTGATGTGATAGGCCACCATATGTCAATGTCAAGTGAAAACTTCACTGATAGCATAGTCGAAGGTATTTGTCTCAATCTTGAATGGTCATTGCATGTCTGGTAGAGTGAGGATCGGTGTCGAGCAGAGGTAGTGTTTCAGATCCTCGAATGCTTTCTATTGTGATCCAGACTAGGAAAACTTGGCTTAAGGGCCAAGTGATGTGAGAGAACCCGAACACGAGCCTATGGTGGAATTTGGCAAGGCCCAAGAAGTTGTGGAGCTCTATTAGAGTCATTAGGGATAGCCAGTCGTGAATGACTTGGATTTTGGTTGGGTCCACATGCACCCCATGTTCATCTATGATGCATCCTAGATACTAAATTCTCTGCATGCCAAATGATCATTTCTCCATATTGGCATATAACTTGTGTTACCACAAAATGCTTAAGATGTTATGAACCAACACCTTGATAATGATAAAAAATCAATGAATAACAATCCCCACTTCGAGGGAGAAACCTCCTTTTACAATATATTCAATGTACAAGATGAGATAAGATAATCCTAATACTAGGTCTCCTTGATATATATATATATAAGAGACAAATTGTATAATTATAATGAATGAGTAAAATGTGTTGATGTTTTGTAGCTTTGAGAGGTATTCCCATTAGTGGCCTTAGTGTCAGGCATGTGAGGATCTTTCTTGGCACCTAGTTGCACTTTCGTTTCAGTGAAAACGCCCTTGGAATGAAGTTGTGGCTTCATGGGCTTGATGATGGGATTTGTGGGTTTCTGTAGGGGCTTCACACCCACATAGGAAGTTTAATTTAATTTTGAGTTACTAGAAGGGATTTTACTCACCCCTTTAGAGTTGTATAAAGGAGCTCATGTGAGAGATGAAACATAAGATCATTGTGACATTGATCTTGAAGAGGAGAGACCTTGGTGACCTCAACCAACCATGGAGAGAGGCTGGTAGGCCTTATTTCTGCTGCAATATTTTGTCTTCTGGGTATGTTCTATTGATGAGGAAGGTCGAGTGGGGCATCAAGATATTTGACTTGCTAGGAGGAGCCTAGCCACAGGTCTGTGTGGTATTTGGCAGCCAAGGAAGAGTAGGCCACAACCTAGGAGAGGCTCAACATGCTAGGAGAAGCCTAGTTGCATCATGTATGAGGCTCGTCCAGCTAGAGGAAGGTTGTCATTGTGCCTTAGTGGGTTAAACCAAGAAAAAGAGGGTTTTCAGAGGTGCAGAGAAGACTCAACCAACTAGAGAAGGACATACTGAGGTTTGTGGCACTATTTGAAGGGGATGCAAGTGTGTTGGGAAAGGAGAATAGGACAACCACAAGTACATGAGGTTGTTACAACTGTCTAGGAAGGCATGTAGCCAAGAAGGACTATAACAATAAAATTTGAGGGTTGCTTGAGGGCTGGAACAATAGAAAGGTCTTGGCAGTTTGGTGACAGTTTTGAGGGGAGGTTTAGGGATGATATGCTAACCTAAACAATCATCAACAAATTCATCCATTGGAGCAGTCTAACAACAGACTTGAGGGAAGATTTTGGACAGTTCAGAGGGTTGGAACAACAACTAGTTATGTGCAATTTAGTGGGCCAAGACAACAAGTTTTTGGACAACCATTGAGGGTTGTCACAACCAGAACAACAACATAGAGAAGGGATTGTGTAAAGGCCCCATAGGCTGGTGTTAAGTTGCAGTGGCAGTGGAGGGTTTGAGTGGGAAAGGGATGCCTTAACCCTCAATTCAACAACAAGGAACCAAGAGGGTTTCATCACGAATGAACAAGGATTGTTCTGTAAGTGTACCTTTTTATTTTGGCATATTATTTTGAGTAAGAAAAGGGCCATATTCCCTTGTACGAGAGTCCATTTGTTTCAGGTTTAAGAACAAGATTTTTGGGCATTAAACTCCTGTGTACTATGCATGATCTAATTGTTAGTGTTTTGCTTTTCGTTGTGCTAAGTTGTTAGGCATATTAGTGTGTTTATGTTTACAGTTCAAATTGTGTAAGTTTGTGTACTCTATTGAGAACATAGACCATACCTGAGGTGTGTGTGCACTCAGTTTGGTGCACATCAAAATCTAACACAATGAAGGGTTCTAGCTGCCTTACTAATATAACATTAGAAATGTAATAATTCAATATCTAGGGATTAATAAGGGGTTTTATACTTAACATGGGGCTTTGTCTAGGGACTGACATTCCCCTCCCCTTCAAACAAGTTTTTTCCTCAACACTTGACTAACCGTGGGTGTTTATGCATGAACTTGTCTTCCCATGTCACCTCTTCCACTGATAGGTTCTTCAAATTGACAAGGTAATCAATGATTGCTCGATTTTGTAGCTACTTAATCATTGTTTCATGGATTATTTTTTGTTATACTATGATGTTTTCTTCATTAATCTGTTGTAAAATAGCGTCGATTGAGATCTTGTCACCGATTACCTTCTTTAAGAAAGAAATATGGAAGACTAGATGTACACAAAAATATGGAGGCAACTCCAATTTGCAAGCCATACTTCCAATCCTTTGCAACACCTTATATGGGCCATAATATTTGGGTGCCAATTTAGTGTCCTTCTTTTGTTGTTTGAGGGACATTTGTTTATATGGTTGTAACCTAAAAAATATCCAACCCCCCACTTCAAATTCCCTTTCATTGCGATGTTGATATACTTGTTGTTTCATCATAATTTTTGCTATAACCAAGTTGTTCTTTAATAGATTGAGAACCTCTTGTTGGTTCTCTATGTGGTCCTCCAGTGCTTGAACTTTTGCAGTCCCTTTCAAGGGTGATGTGATGGATGGAGGATGATATCCATAAAGTGCCAAAAATGGGGACATTTTTGATGAAGTATGGAAAGATGTGTTGTACCACCATTCTTCCAAGGGAAACCACTTGACCCATTGTGTCTATTTATCAGATGCAAAACAACGAATATATCCTTCTATACATTTATTCACAATCTCAATTTTTCCATCAGATTGAGGATGGTAAGATGAGTTGTGAGCCAATTGAGTACTCAAACAAGAAAATAATTTAGTCCAAAATTTTCCAGTGAAAATTGGATCTCTATCACTTACAATAATCTTGGGGACTCCATGTATCTTTTGAGTTGTTTCCATAAATGCTGCAACCAATGTACTTTCTTTAAAAGGATAAGAAAGAGAGAAAAAATGGGCATACTTTTTCAGTCGATCCACTACTACCTTGATGACAATGTTTCATTCAGATTTGAGTAAACCTGTAATAAAATCCATTGAAACTTATTTCCAACATTGACTTGGTACAACGACTAGTTGTAGGAGACCTGCCATCTTATTTGTCTTTCCCTTATTCTGTTGGTAGACCACACATTTAGATACAAACTTTTGAACATCAATTTTAAGACCTTCCCACAAAAAATCCTTCTTGATCCTATTGTAAGTTTTCAAGAACATGGAATGTCCTTCTATAGAAGTGTGCAATCCTAGAAGGACTAGTGTCCTCCTATAGAAGTGTGCAATCCCAGAAGGACCTTCTGTTTGAGTTGGAAATTCTTACA
Source organism: Picea engelmannii (assembly GCA_009831015.1). Taxonomy (NCBI): domain Eukaryota; kingdom Viridiplantae; phylum Streptophyta; class Pinopsida; order Pinales; family Pinaceae; genus Picea; species Picea engelmannii. The sequence continues at coordinate 13,264 of WSFP011424126.1, read as the reverse complement.
TAAATATAGGTGATCATGATACCATAGTTAATTATTCTTCCATACAAATTTATTTAATGCACTAGGGTCCTCTTGTAGTTGTTGAATGATCTTGCTTCTTCCACCCAATTAGATTGTTGAATAAAAATAGCACACAGTGAACCCTTTGTTTCTTCTTCTTTGCTTGAAAGTGCATCTGCCACAATATTATGTTTTTAGTTTTTGTAGACAATTTTAAAGTCATAACCTACCATCTTTGTAACCCATTTTTGTTTCTCTCCTGAAGATAATCATTGCTCTAAGAAGCACTTCAAAATATCATGATCTATTTTTACTTTGAAGTGTTTTCCTATTAGGTAAGGGCACCATTTATTAACTTCAAGTAGTATGGTCAACATTTCATTTTCATAAATGGGTTTGAGTAAGTTTTTTCCTTTAAGTTCGCTGCTTTTAAAGGCAAGGGGCCTTCCTTCTTGCGTCAAAACTACACCAATGTCATGGCTTGAGGCATCACACTCCAGAATAAAATGTTTCTTGAGTCAAGGAAAATGCTTCCTTCTTTAATAATGTTGTTAGAGGTGTTGATATTTGACCATAGTTCTTGAAAACATTGTTGTAATAGCCTATCAATCCTAAGAATCCTCTAAGTTTCTTCAAGGTTTTTGGAATTGGTCATTCCCTCATAGCTTTAATTTTTTTCAGGGTCAACTTTTACACCTTCATGAGATACAATATGACCCAAGTATTCCACTTGTTGAACCCCAAAGGCACACTTGGAAGGATTTGCATAGAGTTGTTGCTCTTCCAATAATTGTAATACTCTGTCAACATGTTGTACATTCTCTTCCTAATATTTTTTGTAGATTAGTATGTCATCAAAAAGTACTAACACAAATTTTCTAAGGAAGGGTTTGAAAATAGAATTCCTGAAGATTTGAAATGTTGAAGGTGCATTAGTAAGTCTTGTTATTGCACAATTTGTAGGTTGTGAAAATCCCGACCCAAACTACAATATGGAAATAACTAAGAAAACACCTACCCACCATCACCTCAGATAGGTATTCCCGTCACTTTAGAGGTAAAATGATCACCTCAAGGGAGGAATCGTCGGTGACCCTAGGGGTAAATGACACTGAAAGTGAGGCGATGAGATGAATTCCCCTATAGGTCAAGTTTCTATGTGGAAAAAGGGCTTTGATGACACATCTCATAAGTGGTTTAGCGTTTCCAAGTCTTTGGGTACATGCGAATAATGTTTGTAGCTTCCCTAGACACAAGAAAATCTAAGTATGCACATAATATGTTAAGTGGAAAATCAAGTTAAGATTGTTGTCCCTAATTGCAACAGTAAACAAAGATATATATCAACAATTAAATCAAGCAACTACTGCAGATTAAACCACTTAAAGCATCAAGGATTAGTTGAGCTATGAAGCATAAAATGTGTAGATAAGTTCTCAACACTCTAGCACACGTTTTAGCGGTGATAGATGGTTGTTATGATAAGTTTTCAGAGTATATTTGTGACATACAAGTGGTTGTAACAATGATTTTCCTCAAAAACAACTTTTAGCCATGAAAACAAGCAAGTAATCCAACCAAAAGTATACCAATTAGTAGTAGAATAATAATAATGGCTTACTAGCAGATTTCCATAGTCAATTTGCAAGTTAAAGTCAAGCAAATAAGATGTTTTGATGCAAACCTAATGGTTGTATATTTTAATAAGTTATATCTATAATAACACCAATCCAATCAATATGTCTTAGTGGCCTTTACAAGCTCTTAGCATGCATAAAAGTTTCCAACTTAAACAATTTCAATATCTTGTCAAAACACGTTTACCAATGCAAACATTTTATTTACCCAATGGAAAAAATAAGATTAGTGCCTTTGAAAATAGGGTGAATGGAGTCTTTAAAACATAAGTTAGATCAACAATATCCCTAGGGGTGTAAATCATCTTATTCCCTAGGGCATACTAATCAAACTAGGGTAAATCTAAGAGAGTGTACAGACTTGTACTTCTCCTAGCAACCCTTGCCCAAAATGACTTATAAACTTAGAAAATGAGATGAAGCTTAATGGAGGGTGTATAAAACATACTCCTCCTAGGGTTTCAACCAACAATAACCAAGAACAAGCAAGAACTAGCTAATAAATGCATATTTTCCTTATCAATTCCAAGAGAGAGAGAGATCAAACCCTAGTTCACCAAGCATTCACCATTCAAGAGCAAGTAAAGAAGCATCCAAGAGGTGCGCATCACTTAGCCTCATCCATTCACCAAGAGATAACACCAAAACTCATTTGCAAGAGACGGAGAGACAAAAAATGCTCAAGTCTAGCAAAAATTTCAGCCATTAGTCTTCTTACAATGGGAGAGCTATGTCATAAAAATGAAATAGAGATTACCTCTATTTATGCAAATCCTATAAACATAGTTTGTTTGCAAAAATTAGGGAAAACACAAGATAAGGAGTCAACAAACCTTATCTTTCCCCTTTACAAAAAAAAATATTATTTAATTTATACTTTTCACATAAAAGAAAACCCTGGAAACATGACGCCACCCTCTTTTTGGGCAACATTTGGCACTTTTGGTCAAGTCGTTGAGTTGGAGAAGGAAAGGCTAGGCTTCCAAAGGTCAACAGTATTCAAACAATATGTTTCTTCCACGATCCATGGGCATATTCCTTCAAAATGTGCCAAGTGTCCATCATCACCACCACAACCTAGCCCTAGGTGACGTCAAGCCCCCAAAAGGTGACATTTTTCCTCCTCTTAGCAAGTCGTTTGGCATGTAGGGGGTGGGAAATATCCTCCAAGATTCTCTCTAGGCATCCAAATGAATGTCATCGTCATCTGAAGTGTGAGCCCTTGGCATCCAACCTGTGGGCTTCAAGCCCCAAGGAAGCCCAAGCTAGGTTTGTTCTTCCAAAATTGTCCACTAGCTAGGTCCTGCAAAGACAAATGGATACACCCTCCAAGGATATCAAGTCAAATGCATCATGATGAGTAAATCAAATCAATAAAATATCCATCTAATCATGTACATTCAAAAAACCTCATAAAAATAAGCCAATGCTGAAAGACCCTAAAGTTTAGGTATGGGAGGGTTGACAAAATGACCTATTGGGTGAATCATAACTCAAGTTTAGGGGTGTTTCCTGAGGGGGCCTCCTTCTAAGTCATGTGGATGAGGTTTCATGGATGGGGGGAATAATTTTGGGCATGGGGTTCATGACATACAAGGGGTTTTAGTGTCTCATTTATGGGTGCCTTTGTAGAAGGTGTGTTGCACATTCGTTTTCGATGCACCCTTTTTACAAGCCCATTTATTGCCTTCTATTCTTTTAGGATGTTTCCAGGTTGAAGCCAAGGTGGGGCTTCTACCTGAGAATGAAATGTTTTTCCCACCTTGACTCTACCCTGGTCACATCATGCTTCCCCAAGTTGAAAACATGTGTGGGGATTCTACCTAAGCATTAAAAACAATGCCCACACATGCTCCACCTTGGTTGGCATTTTGGTTTTAGTTATTTTTCACGGGTCCCATCAGTTTCTTATGAGAGACTTCCATTTTTCTCGGGATCCCTAGGTGATCATATAGAAGGTTAGTGATTGGATTTTACCTTTTTCGATCTACAAGCCTTTGGTCCTTCAACCCCTTCTTCCCATGAAATGAGGGACAACCCCTTCTTGGGTCAGTACACCCAAAAATCCCAAAAGGAAAGGAGATGAGGGGATGAAGTGTGGAAAATGACAAGTATGTTTGGGAAAGGCACGATGACTTGTCAAAAGGACCTCCCAATAGCAAACCTATCCCTAAGGGTGACCCACTTACTAGGGCACAATGTCAACCACCAAAGTGAAACAGGGAAAAGAGCAAAATGTCCAAGCAAACATTACATAATCAAAATAAGTAATGGATGCAAAATCAAATTCCTGAAATATTGAAATGACACTCACCATAATACCTGACTTGTACCTCATGGAGAAAGACCCAATGTCTTCCAGAACCCAGTTGATGTGGGATACTGTCATGATGAAATTGGAGTTGTGGTGGTGAGGTAGGTCTCTATCTGTGCAAGTGGACATTGTTGGTCACATTGTCTCTCGGTACTTCATGTCTACAACCTGAGGTCCTTGAGACATCATATCCTTAGTTATCCTTAGGAGTTGGGGATAACATATGGCTCCTACTTGGGGACATGTGCTCACCGTAGAGTGCATGAGAACTGCAACATCTCCTGGTGAACCTATGCTTACACTAAAACATAAAACTGTAAAATCAAGGGTGGTTCTATCACCCATCGTCCATATATATCAAAACCAAAAACGAAACTAATGTAGAAAATAAAATTTTAGCATTTTTTCAAAAATTTCTAAACTAAACATGAAATCAATATGCAAGTAGATAAAATGAAGTATGAAATGCAGTTAACTACCATGAGCAATCAAGATGCAAATGCAGGAAATCAAAATGACCTACCTACTTACCTATGGCCTGGGCCCTGAAGAAGTCAAGTGATCTAAATGTAGGGTCGGAGAAGATACCCATCCACTAGCAATGACATATTTCTCTCGTCCAAATCTATGAAATAGTACTTCTCTTTTTCATACTTCTTCTTGATGATGTAAGGGACAAGCCACGAGCTATCATCCTTCTGGTCATATTTAGGCTTGCCCTTCTTCTTTTCCCACATGAATGCAAGACTTCCTTCCCTAGCCTTCACTATAGTTGATATAAGGTATATTCTCAATGTAGGGATAGGAAGGAGGTCCTGTGTTGACTTCATTTCTGATGGCTTCTTCACGCTCTTTGTCCTTATTATCTTCTTTCTTCAATATTTGGATATACCCTAGCTTTTTCCCTTGGAAGTTTGCAAGATTTTCTTTGAATTCATCTGTCCTTGGGATTAGCATGTCTATACAGTCCTCCTACATGAAAGGTAGGTTCCATGGATCATACTCAATGGTGTTTGGAACCTCATCAAACTCATCCCCACTCGTATAATGAGGATTTTTGGGATACATCACATGTTTGTTGGATTGCTCTCGACTATATAATACCTCAAAGGTGCCATCCCCCATGGGGATGTGTGCATGGGTAAGGTCCATGCTAAGAAATCATCCAAGAGCCGCATACCAACTCCTCAATAAGAGCATCCCCTAAGCATCCAATACATCAATTACTACTATGTTCATAAGGAGGTTGATATGCGGAAAATCAATCAAGAAGACCTCAACGTTCTCACATAGTCCATAAACCTTGTCCCTCTTAGAATCAATGCCACACATATTTTTGTATGGTTGGGTCATCTTCAAGCCAAGTTGTTCCATTACCTTCAATAACATAAAAAATTTCGAGGCCCCAAAATTCAACATATAGTTGTTTAAGTGGAGGCCATTCATGCCCAAGGAAAGATAGAAAGGATGGCTATTGTCCTTATACCGATCAAGATACATGGTGTTCAAAATGATTTGAGGGTCCTCCTTCTCACTTGGTACCTATAATAACTTCAAGACTTCCCTCCTTACATAAGGTATTTTTCAAATTTATATCACAGGGACCGTTATATTCAATTTCCCAAACATGGATGCAACATCTATGTTCAACTGAATCTCATCTATTGGAGTTAGATTTAGAAGAAACTCATGTACTGGAGGTGTAAGTGGTGGGACCACCTTCTCTGTATATGGAGGAGGAGCGGTAGGTTGTGATGGAGGGGCTGAAACTTTATTTCTTCTAGTGTATGTCAAATATTCCCTCTTCCTTAGTTCCTTCCTCTGATCGTCTGTAAACTAATTCAGAACCCAGAGTCTTCCCTCTCTTTCCCCTTGTATTTTGGCATCGTCAATATGTTCCTGTGCAACCTCTTCCTCTTGGAAGTTACATACCATATCCATGAAGTTCATACTATCAGGATAATCTTTGTCTTTTCGAGGACACTCATCTTCTCAGTGAGGTTCTTGAAAAGAATAATGATGCAGGAGCATCGCTTTCAAAGTCAAGGGCGCAAGCATGGAGGAAAAGGAATGTCATCTCAACATGACAGAGTTTCAAATAAAAAATTAACTCAGGAGCAAATCAAGTTGTTAAGATATTTTGGAAACAACATTTTTAAATATGTCCTGTTTGTAAATTCGTATAGGACTGTAAGGGGTTGCAGATATAGAGTGTTGACTCTTATCTGACAATAACTGGTAGTTATTGTAATAGGAAAAAGTAGGTAACCGCTAAGTGTTTGATAGGATAGGTTGCATACAAGACGAAGAGAGCTCATGGAGATGGTCCTTAGATAGTTTGTTGTTGCATTGTAAAATTACTATGACATCATGAGATAGAGATAGAGATCAGTAGAGAAGAATAGAGTAGAAGAAAGACACAATGGAGAACTGGAAGATTATGTAATTTGTTTCATGACTGAATAGAATGGACAAAATTGTCCCAAATCTTGGACTGTGTTCATTTTAATGTTTGATTGAATGAATGTTACATTCTGTGTATGTGATTTATTTCACTTCGTTCATGTATGATTGTTCGAGAAGTTGATCGTATGAGTTTGTGATGAAACTGGATAAGTTTCAATTGTTTCTCTTTTGAAACTTGTATGCAAGGTGTGCATCTTGAATGCAAGGAGTGCATCGATTGAGTCTCAAATTGACTCAGAGGATTTCAAAGAGAACAAAGGAAACTTATACCAGGTGTAAGGAGTGCACAACATCAAGAAGAGACCAAGCGTCGAAGAACCAGAACAGAGGAACGCTAGGTGGGTGAGAAGAATTTCTTTCAAGAAATCCTTCGATCTGATTTATAGAAATCTTGAGAATGCAAGGAGTGTGTGGGAAGTTGAAATCCTTTAAGGATCAAGCTCAGAAGGGATACCACTTTTCATAAGTGTTGACGAGACCCAAGACTCAGACTCGTAGGAGGAGTAAAGGTTCGAAACCTTTGAATATTGATAAATATTCCAAGTCGAAAGAAATCAGAAGCTCAGGAGGAGGAGCGACAATGGTTGTTGGATCACAGTGCAACGAATCAACAACCATCTGAGCAGAGTAAGGTGCACAACCCTTAGTGCTTCACACACTCAGGAGAGAGAACTCACCAAGGTTTGAGAAGTGATATTTACGAAGCCCGAAGAGCCAAAAATCCGAAGTAGAATCCCAATCGTCCGATCAACCGAAGAAAATCTGAGCCGTCAGATCACGCGAAGTAAAGCTCAAGCGTCAGATTGCCAAGGTGAGTCTGAGCCGTCAGATATTGTGATTTCAGGAGAAGGCAAGGTTTGAGAGTTGAGATTTCCGAAGTCTGAAGTTTCGAAAATCCAAAGTGAACCGCATCCATCCGATCAACCGAAGTGAATCTAAGTCATCAGATCATCCGAAGTAAATATCAGGTGTCGGATCACGCAAAGTGAATCTGAGTCGTCGGAGTTCGAAAGGGATGTGGCGTATATCTACGAGCTCTGGGTAAAGTCCTGAAGTAATTCACAGCCATCAGATAAGGAGGAGACGTGGCGTGAATCCATGCACTCCGGGTAAAGTCTCGAAGCAATTCATAGCCGTCAAATCTAGGAGAGACGTGGCAAAAATCTATGGACTCTGGGTAAAGACCCGAAGTAATCCTTGATCGTCAGATCAATAGGAAATGCATCAATGGATTATAGTCTTTGGATAAAGGCCATTAGGAAAAAGGATGAGGTTTGAGGTCGAAGAAAATGTAGTAGAGGATGCTGCACAAGATCACTTATTGAAAGTTGTTTCAAGAATAGGAGCCAGAGCAAGAATAGAGGCACCAATGTATGAAGGCAATTTAGAATTTGAAGAAATGTTGGATTTGGTACGTGCAATGGAAAAGTACTTCGATTATGAAGATATCTAAGAAGACAAGATGGTGAAGCATGCAGTGACAAGACTGAAAGGTCATGCAACACTATGGTGGGATGAACTGTAAGTTGAATGCATGAGCAAAGGTAAGAACAAAATTAAGAACTGGGATAGGATGGTAACCAAACTGAAGGCCAAACTTATCCCAAAGGACTATCAAATCAATCTGTTCAGAAGATTGCAGAACTTGAGACAAAAGTGTTTATCAGTGAAGGAGTACATTGAAGAATTTTACAGACATAACATCAGGGCTAGACATAAAGAGAATGAATATGAAAAAACAACTAGGTATATCAATGGGCTCAGATATGAAATACAAGAGGAGATCAACATGATGTCTGTTAGTAAAGTCGACGATGTTTATAAAGCAGCCTTGAAAGATGAAGAAAAAATGGCCAGGAAACAAATCCAACAAAGCAGAGGAGGAAATTCAAGTAGAGGTAAGGGAACCAATAGAGAGAAGTTCCAGAAGTCGAAGCATGAAGCTGACAAACAACATAGTCACCATGAGAAAGGTGGAAGTTCTAAATAAGGACAACATGGAGAAAGAAGCTTTTTTTCCAGAGGAAGAGGAGGGGGAAGAGCCAGAGGAGGTGGAGTTAGATGTTATACCTGTGGAAAATTAGGGCACAAGTCTTAGGAATGTCTCGAGAGAAAGAAAGAAGGAGGAGGTGAAGCACACGTTGTTGAAGCACCGAAACATGTGGAAGCAGAAGCATCATAAGGAGGAAAGAACCTCATGATGAGGAAATTTCTTCTTAAACCAGAGGAGGTAGAGGAACCAGTTCAGTGAACAAGTTGGTTCAGAGCTTCTTGCAAGACGAAGGACATAGTTTGCAAGGTGATCATAGACAATGGGAGCACTGAAAATCTAGTATCCACAGAGATGGTGGAGAAACTGGAGTTGAAGACAATTGCACATCCAAACCCATACAAGGTATCATGGTTACCGAAAGGACATCAAGTAATGGTAAGTCAACAATTCCAAGTTGAATTTAAAATAGGAGGTTATAGGGATGAAATATTATGTGATGTAATTCCTATGGATGCCTGTCATATTTTATTAGGGAGACCATGGCAGTTTGACGGAAAAGTTATTCACGATGGAAGAAAGAATACTTATACCCTAGAAAAGAATGGTAGGATACATATGTTGTTACCAATAGAAGACAAAGAGCAAAATAGGGAAGCTAGTTCAAGTATATTTCTCATGAGTGGGAAGGAACTCTTGAATGAAGTCAAGAAGGAGAAAGAGATGCAGTTTGTTGTAGTGAGGAAGCCTAGAGTTATCCTTACAAATACTTATGTGGAAGATTTGCCTGAAGAAATCCAGGAACAGTTAGAAAAATTTGTTGACATAGTAGTGGATGAGTTACCTCACTCATTTCCACCCATTAGGAGTATAAGCCATCATATTGACCTTATTCCAGGAGCTAGTTTTCAAAACAAAGAAGCTTATAGGTTGATGCCTAGGGAGAATGAGGAAGTCAAAAATCAAGTCCAAGAGTTGTTGGATAAAGGTTTAGTTAGGGAAAGCCTAAGCCCATGCACAATACCGATTGTGTTAAGTCCAAAGAATGATGGAGGATGGAGAATGTGTACAAATTCCGGAGGCATCAACAAGACAAACATTAGGTATAGATTCCCTTTACCAAGGATGGATGATTTGATGGATTGTTTGAGTGGAGCAAGATATTTTTCCAAGATAGACTTGAAGAGTGGATATCATCAAATAAGAATGAGAGAGAGATATGAATGGAAAACAACATTCAAGACAAATGAAGGATTGTTTGAATGGTTGGTCATGCGATTTGGGTTGACAAATGCACCAAGAACATTCATGAGATTGATGAATGAAGTATTGAAAGACTTCATAGGAAAATTTGTCATATTATATCTGGATGACATACTAATCTTCAGTAAGATAGAGAGAGAACACTTAAGACATCTGACATCAGTGATGGAAAAATTGCGGATAAAGCTGAAGAAAATTTCTTTTATGAAGACATAACTCATATACTTGGGTTTTGTGATCTCTTCAAATGAATTGAATATGGATCCAAAAAAGGTGAGAGAAATCAAAGAATGACCATCGCCAAGTACCATATTTGAGGTAAGAAGTTTTCATGGGTGAGAATTTTTTTATAGAAAGTTTATCAGAAATTTCAGTGGTATATGTGCACCCATGCTGGACACTGTGAAGAAGAAACACAAGTCTTTTAATTGGACATACGAAGCTGGAAAAAGTTTCAAAATGTTGAAGGATAAGATCACAGAACAACCAATTCTGGTCTTACCAGATTTTGGAAAAACATATCGAGTGAGATATGATGCAAGTGGATTAGCTATTGGAGCATTCTTGAGTCAGGATAATAGACCAATTACTTATTTGAGTGAGAAGTTGAATGACACCAAGAAGAAGTATTCCACATATGAAAAATAATTTTATGCAGTGATTCAAGCTTTGAAGAAGTGGTGACACTATTTAATTCCTAAAGAATTTGTTTTGTACAATGATAACCAAGCTTTGCAGTTTATTACTAGGCAAGAAAAGTTGAATCAGAGACATGCTAAATGGGTAGAATTTATGCAGAATTTTACTTTTGTTATTAAACATATTGATGGAATTGCTAACAAAGTTGCAGATGCTTTGAATAGGAGGAGTTTGATTGTACAGGAATTCCAAGTGGAGACCTTAGGGTTTGAAAACCTCAAGGAGATGTATAAAGAAGAAGATGTTAGGAGACAGAAGCCCATGGGCATAATAATTGATCCAGGATGGATTATTATTCAAGGGAAGCCAATTATGCATACCAAAATGTACAATGAGAGATAACCTACTGAAAGAGAAACACAATGGAGGTTTAGTTGGACATTTTGGTCATGATAAGACATTTGCACAACTGAGTAATTCGTATTATTGGCCAAGCATGAGGGAAGAAGTGAAAAAGTTTATGAACAAATGCAGAATTTGTCAGTATGAAAAAGGAAGACAACATAACACTGGTTTGTATCAACCATTACTGATTCCAGAAAGGTCATGGGATGCAATTAGTATGGATTTTGTTTTGGGATTGCCTAGAACTCAGAAAGGGAGTGATTCCATATTTGTTGTGGTGGACATATTTTGAAAGATGGAATAATTCATACCATTCCAGAAAACAAACGATGCTACACACATAGCCAATTTTTTTTTAGAGAAGTAGGGAGACTACATGGATTTCCTAGGAGCATAGTCTCAGACAGTGACACCAAATTTGTAGGACACTTTTGGAGGACTATATGGAATAGGTTGGGGACAAACTTGTCCTTTAGTTCATCATATCACCCTCAGACAGATGGACAGAATGAAGTAGTAAACATGAATCTGAGAAACTTGTTGAGAAGTTTAGTCACTGAGCAGGGTAGTCAATGGGATCAAATTCTGGCACAAACAGAATTTTCATTCAACAATTCAGTGAACAGGACCACAGGGAAAATTCCATTTGAAATTGTGTATGGTATACATTCAAGAGAGATTTCAGAATTGAGAGATCTGAATCAAGATGAATTTAGAAGTGCTGGAGCAGAGGATTTTGCAACATAAATGCAAAAACTCCATGACGGAGTAAGAGAACAGCTACATAACAACATATTGAAATATAAGAACATAGTTGATCAAAAGAGGAGAGAAGTTCAATTTGAAGTTGGAGATGAAGTTTTAGCTCATTTGAGAAAAGAGAGGTTTCCAAGGGGAACATAAAACAAGTTGAAGATGAAGAAGATAGGACCATGTAGGATTCTCACAAAATTTGCAGCCAATGCTTATGAAATTGAGTTTCCAGACAATGTTGGGATATCACTGATATTCAATGTTGCAGACCTGTATCCTTACAGGAGAGATGAGGCAAGAGAATCAGATGATCAGAAAGAAGTTCAGTGGGAAGAACAATTTCCCACAACAAAAAAACCTCAGATGGAGAAAATCACTGAACAAAGAGATGGAAAGAAGACTAGGAGGAAGACATATCCTGAGTATTTAGTGAAGTGGAAAGATCATTCAATGGAAGATGCAAGTTGGGTCACATAACTTGATATTTTGAAGCATGGAAAAACAGTGCAGGAGCTCATGGACAGGAGTCCATGAAAATTTTAACTAGAGGAGTATGATGCAAGAGCATCGCCTTCAAAGTCAAAGATGCAAGCGTGGAGGCAAAGGAATGACATCTCAACATGACAGAGTTTCAAATAAAAAATTAACTCAGGAGTAATTCAAGTTGTTGAGATATTTTGGAAACGATATTTTTAAATATGTCGTGTTTGTAAAGTCGTATAGGACTGTAAGGGGTTACATATATAGAGTGTTGACTCTTATCTGACAATAACCGATAGTTATTTTAATAGGAAAAAGTAGGTAACCGCTATGAGTTTGATAGGATAGGTTGCAGACAGGACAACGAGAGATCGTGGAGCTGGTCCTTAGATAGTTTGTTGTCTCATTGTAAAATTACTATGAGATCATGAGATAGAGATAAAGATCAGTAGAGAAGAATAGAGTAGAAGAAAGACGTAGTGGAGAACTGCAAGATTATGTAATTTGTTTCATGAATGAATAGAACAAAAAGAATTGTCCCAAATCTTGGACTGTGTTCATTTTAATGTGTGATTGAATGAATGTTACATTTTGTGTATGTGATTTATTTCACTTCGTTCATGTATGATTGTTCGATAAGTTGATCGTATGAGTTTGCGATGAAACTGGATAAGTTTCAATTGTTTCTCTTCTGAAACTTGTATGCAATGTGTGCATATTGAACGCAAGGAGTGCGTCGATTGAGTCTCGGATTGACTCAGAGGAGTTCAGAGAGAACAAAGGAAACTTAGACCAGGTGTAAGGAGTGCACAACATCAAGAAGAGAGCAAGCGTCGAATAACCAAAACAGAGGAACACTAGGTGGGCGAGAAGAATTTCTTTCAAGAAATCCTTCGATTTGAGTTATCGAAATCCCGAGAATGCAAGGAGTGCATGGGAAGTCGAAATCCATTAAGAATAAAGCTCAGAAGGGATATCACTTTTCATAAGTGTTGAAGAAATCCAAGACTCAGAATCATAGGAGGAGAAAAGGTTCGAAACCTTTGAATACTGATAAATCTTCCAAGTCAGAAGAAATCAGAAGCTCAGGAGGAGGAGCAAAAATGGCTATTGGATCACAGTGCAACGAATCAACAACCATCTGATCAGAGTAAGGTGCAAGAGCCTTAGCGCTTCGCACACTCAGGAGAGAGAAATCACCAAGGTTTGAGAAGTGAGATTTTCGAAGCCCAAAGAGCCAGAAATCCGAAGTAGAATCCCAATCGTCCGATCAATCGAAACATATCTGAGTCGTCAAATCACCTGAATTAAAGCTCA
>ML864329.1:4376-26914 GCA_009831015.1 Picea engelmannii | reverse complement strand
TGTTCCCCTCATGTGAATATTGCTTTGTAACGTAGATATTATATGAAATTTCAATTTTTTAACTTAGATATTATATGAAATTGCATCCCATCCCATCAAGGAATATACACTGTAGTGTGAATGTATATTTCCATGACAACAATGTGTAGCTAATCCCCATATTTATCTGTCCTAGTTAGTATTCACATTCTTTTACTTGGATACTCTTCTCTTGTAGTGTTCTTCCAGATGCTTACCATGTGAAAATTCAGGAAGAAGCACACGTGTTCTTTGCAAGTAGACATGTTTTCTCAGGGAACCCCATCATTCCGCCAAAGCTATCCCCAAGTAGACATGTTTTCTCCAGGAACCGCATCATTCTGCCAAAGCTATCCCCTCAAAGAAGGGTTGTACTCTTCCTCCATTGTCTCTTTTCTTCATGGCTTGACGGATGAGGGGACGAAATGACTTTATAACAGCCCTGGTAAGAATCCATATCTCAGTGAGTGTAGTATAAACCAAACACAGCTTGCATTCCTGAAATTTCTTGGTTCTACTCCGTTCCTTCTATAAGATGAGGTTATGGTTCTACTCAGTTCCTTCTATAAGATGAGATTTACAGAGACGCGTATGAATCATTTTCTCCAAGGCAATGCAAAGCATAACCATGACGTGTTGTAAAAACATATCAATGTTGTATTTTTGTTTTAAACACACTGATTGTGTCTGTAACTCCTTTCATACAAGCTATCATGATATCACATCCACAATTAAGTTACTTCTGGAGCATCTCAGCATAATCCAACTCCTACAAGGTAGTATCGAGCAACCATATGGGTAAGTATTATCTATGATAGGCTAGTAGACTAGATTGTGAAATCTTGACATAAACATAAATACATGCTTATACCTAATGCTAAGAACTAAGAGAGTATTTAATCTTTTCTAACGCCAGGATCATGCAGGTCGTCGACTGATTTGCTCACATATTTGAGGGGAAGGGCGGCTAACTACTCCTCCTTGCCATAGGAGAGACACAAGCAACAACAATAGAGAGGAGGTGTTTAGTTCAGGTCACTTTCCGACCTTCAACTGCCCAATCTTCTCCAACTATAATCAAGCTAAATGGATTTGTTTGAATTCTCCAACTCTCTCTCAGGAAAGTTGGTATAACCTCCTCTTGGTAGAACATGCACTATAACCTTGAGGCACTTTGATAGGATAGGGAGGAAGATCTTTAGGTAGGTACTCCATAAGATAAAAAAGAAGAGGCAATAGCATTTTCCCTAGGTGGAGCAAGGGAAAGGAAGGAGGGATGTTGAACAAACTTTTGCAGCGCCGTTGCAGCCTCTGCGGACACATAAGGATCCATGTTACCCAATTGCTTCACCACAGGCGTGATAACTCTACACTCCCTCACCGGGAAGGTGTGCGCTAGGTAGCCTATCGCTTTCACGGAAGGAATCTGCAAGTAAGGTTTTTCATCCTCCTCCTCGGCTACCCGCAACAGTTGATCTACCAACGCCTTTGTTGTTGGGGAGCTAGTCTTAAATGTCGCTCTCCTCAAATCAAGATTGTGCTCTGCGACTGCTATTTCCATTACCACCATTAGGCAATTCTTTTGCAACTCACCCTCTTTCTTCTCTATCAACTTTGCCAGACATAATAAACCCTTGCTATCGCTTATCCGCTTACTGTTAGACACGCTATCCTCGACTAGCCTCCACAGTGCCCTCACCACAGATGTCTTCAGTTCCCTCGCCATGGATATCTTCAACTCCAATTTAATCGTCGGATCTTCCTCCTCTCACTCCCTCCGATGCAACTCCCTCGATGATAAAATGTCACTGCCACTGCAACCTTAGCTTAAGGTATTATAAGCAATGGACCTGGATCAGCAATGGACCTAAGCTATGGACCTGGAGCAACGATGGACCTGCAACCAGAGCTAACAACCCGACCTGTTCTCCAACTCACTAGCACCATCAACAGGCTTGTAAGGAGGTATATAAGGTAAGGTCTATATGCTTTAAGAGTATAACACCGTAGTTTATTTGACAACATGGTTTGCATGGCTGAGTAGGTGGAAGTTCAACAACCTCGAGCTTAGGGAGTAAGTTGGTGTTGGACATGACATCCATATCATAAAGGGAGTTGACAGTGATCTAAATATTGAAACCATATGGAGAATGGAAAAACCAGAAGTAACATTTAATGCTATGAAGTAATGCTGGATTGATATCTAGCATTACTTGATATCCAACGAAACTACTAGCCAACCTAAGGTTTTGGCCGCCTTGAACTAAAGTTTTGGTCGAATATATGGGCTTCTTCCTCGGGCAGAGGCCAAACAAGATCTCAAAGATCAAAACATAGGATAAAAATGATATTTTCCAGAGAAAATCATATGGATTCTTAAAAACTTTGGGTAAAATGTTTTTTTTGCATCGATCTTCATGCAAAGATAGGAAAATCGATTACTAATAGTCCCTCAGCGCGAAGGGCATGGACTAATAAGAAGCATAAAGAGAAATGTAAATTCACTGCTACAAATCTAAACATAAATAATGTTATGTGATATTGTTTTTCCTATAAAAATAAAAATTATGTGTCCTCTGATAATGGGTTGTTTTCCAAACTTCTATTAAACTTTAAAGTATTGTAAAAAATATTTGGAGAATACCCAAAATTATTTATATATACCATGCTTATGACAAATATAATCTAATAACAAAATGAAAATATTATTTTGAGAATCCTTTTTAAAACATTATATAACTAATAATGAGTATCATAATGAGTCTAAAATACCAAAAGTACAACAAATCAAATGATATCTATATGCCTTACAAGAAATTTCATTACTAAAAAAAGAAATTTTGATTCCTTTGAGAAGTGAAATAAAATGTTGCATTGATAGCTCCACTATGGGCATGGAGAAATATGGTGTGAGTGCACAGCATGAGTATAGACGCATTTTGGATTTCGCAGAGACCAAGCTGAAGCTTGGAACCATTTCACAAGACAAAGAAAAAACAAATGGTTCATCATGCCAGTGACCCCCTGCAAGACACCAGATGGACCTTGTTCTCCTCCAAATTGAGTATTCCTTTTGTAAAGGAGATTAATGCACTAAGTTCGTTCATGACACCAGATGCCAAAATTACACTAAGGGAATATCGGTTCTAAAAATGTGACATATCCCCTTAGTAGCATGTCTTATAATTTTAGAAATAAATCATACTCTCCTTCATCATCATCCAACTACAAATGAAAAGTTATATAAAATTTAAAACTTAAAAAAACAAAAAAAAAACACAACACTAAATATATTGCTTAAAAATAAAATAAAAATATATTTTGTTATTAAACTTAATAACTACATATATATATTTTTTAGTTTTTTTATATTTTTTTAAATTAATGGAGCACTACACGATTGGGTGAATTGAGTAGTGGAATGGGAAGATCCATAAAGTTAATTTTAATATTAGTAATATAATTTTGTTTCATAAAATTAACTTTTAATATAAGTATTAAATTTTGGGACTCACAACTTGATTCAATTGATTTATAATACAAGAGGAAATATTGAAAGGAGCACTACATTAAATAAATATTATTGAACTACGAGCTCGCAGATGATTTATTTAACTTTGGCCATATGCATTACATTGTATGTAATGGTCTACACTCGGTTGGCATGCTTGCATGTAGTTTTCTTTGATCCTATGCGTGCATTGGTCTACACTTGGCTTGTGGCTCATAACCCAGGTTCATTCCATGAAGTAGAGGTGGCTCTTGGGTGTAATTGATTCTCTCTTTTGTACATGTATCTGCAACCCTTGAAGTTGGTATGGAAGTTTAACAATTTATATCCTTAAGTTGGTATGAAAGTTTAACAATTTATTTGCAGAATATAAGGATTTTGATTTTGAAATTTGTTTGGGGTTGTATTATATGTCACTGCGTATTTTGATTATAAATGTTTCACTTGTTTTCATTAATGCATTATAATATTCTTAGTCATGATGATGGAACTAATGCTTCTAGGTGTCTTGAACATGCTAATGAAAGATACTCCAATTTCACCTTAGAGAAATCTTTCATGTAGTTAGATGTGATTTTCAACTCAAATGATGAACTTGAAGACAACAACAATCAACAAGATCTTCTCTACTGATCTCTTAATCCTGACTCTTATAGGTATATGGAAGAATGTTAGGATGGATAGGGTTTTTGTTTCCAAGTATGACTGGGGTATTATTTGTAAATAAGACTAGACGCAAATAGAAATGCAAAACAAGAAAACATTAGGGTTTTCTTCGAGAAATTAACGCAAATAAAAATGCTTTCTCTTTGTCCCATGTTATGTAGAACCATTCCTGTTGTAGCAGTTATTCCGTTGGTATGGATGGAACCTACAACATACATTTTTTTCAATTGTTTCAATGGTTGTTGATTGAGACCTTTGTTGAGTGTGATTCTGATAAGGGTTCGTTCTTGCTTGAGTTATTCGCTTGGTCAAATCACATGCTACAACTTCGTTCCAAAATGCCTCCCAGATAAGGATTTCTATCAAGGGGAATTCTTATGATGGATAAATCACTTCACATCACCTTGATGTTGAACCCATGGTGATGTAAACCACTAATTAAATAAAATTCCTTTTCATGCATATCTGATTATTCTTCTCTAAGAAAATAATATGAAAAATGTTTGTGGCGGTTGTAGATGCAAACAAACATACCATGTGCAGTTCAACAACACTATTTGTGTCAAAATCATGACATGTTAGTGTAGTATTCTAGTTTCTAGTAAGAAAACACTTTGCCATTCATGATATTTCTACAATTGGAATACAATAATTAATATTTTCTATGAAATTAGCCAAATGTTATGAACATTAGACTCACCATTAACTTACTGACATATTGGTGGTTCTGCCTGGGTCGACAATTGAACAAGCATAGCATAAAAGAGCCCTGAGAACTTCCATTGAGAAATCATGGCATAGAAGAGACCTGAGAACTTGGTTGTTTCCTGGGTCGAAAATTAGGTAAGCATAGGGTGGAAGACATGCTTATGACAACATCATCATTAATCAACATGTATTCGGTGAAAGAGAAGGAACTGCACCACTAGTGAATATTTATGGTGCGCTTACTTCATTTAGCCCCCATAAAAGTATCATACTAGAGCTCCTATGTGCATCATTTAGTGACTGAGACAACTCGCTCTCGGAGAGAAAGAAGTTTTAACATATATAAGAGAACCAACTTCAAAGGAGGTTTTAAAATACATAAGAGAATCAACTTCAAAGGACATGAATGAGTAGTAATGAAAGTGGGGTGGAGAGGGGAAGGGGAAGGGGTTTATACCTTTCTTTATCGAAGAGGAAGGAGCGAAACCTCATTCTTGCATGCATGATGGATGGATTTTGAGAACTCAAAGGAAGAGAGAATGTAATCTTCCTACCTTCTTGGTAAAACCTTTTATGCTTCATAATTCTTTGGATTGTGAGAACTTTATCAGAGTTAAAATTGAACCTGAAAATGTTGCAAATTACCCCAAAGTTGTAGTGAAAACCTAACATGTTGTTACTATTCTACAGATTCAATTTCCACCTAGGCCTTTACTAGGGACTCAGGGACTCAACCATTGAGTCAAGTTTACAATATGTTGAGAAGGAAAACTACCATGTGTAAAGTGAGATATAGGGTGATTCGTTGATGGAATGTGATTGAGCCTTATCATCTAATTATTCATGGGACTGGCCTCCATTGATGGACATAAATATTGCATGATGCTTAGCCTCTGTTGTTGGGCACGTAACTTGACTAAAGAACCTAAATAGAGAAGGGGAGTGAAGAGAGGAAACATTAAATGTTAATGAACTAATGATATCTCTTGAGTTAACATTATTTCCCCTCAAGATATGTACACCTTAAAGTAGTCTTCATTTCCTAAGTTTCAAACAAAAGACTTTGCATATTTTCTCCTTGTGCCTCAGGAAGAGTCCAAATAAGACCTCAAACTGAAAATTTAGGATAAAAAATTGAATATGATTTATGAAATTATATAAAGCTATCAAAAAATTGGTTAAAATGGTTCATGTTGCATTGATCTTCATGCATGAATAATAAAACAAGGCCAAAGGTTTACTAATAGTCCCTGCATCCCGAAGGGTAGGGACTAATAAGGTAACATTTAATATTCATAAATAATAATAATGTAATTACAATACGTAGAAAATAGATTTCACAATTTAATATTATAACAATGATTTTGTCTCACCCAATAATTTTATTGTAATTACCATTATGAAGTTGTATTTTGTGTAATTAGAAGATATCATCCGATATTTATTTTCACACTAATATCATATGATCCATTCATGGAGTGTACCTTAGTAATTCCATTAATGACAGCTAATAGTTAACGAGTATCATAAATACACATCAAAATACATTTTATTGTTAAATTAAATCTTAGTGTAATTAAGGGGTTTAAGATTTAGGTTTACCATGCTTGAAGTAATTAATTTATGTGATAATTCTTTAATTATGAGATTGTGCCTATGCATAGTATTCAAGAGGAAATGAATTTTTACTCCTTCCTATAGGGTATCCAAGTTATTATACATCACATCTAAGTAAATTGAGAAACACACAAGGATACAATGCAGTAGGATCCCCATGTAGATTTTAACCTTGTACAATTATTTACTGTAAACAAAATTTTCAGTAAAAGAACAGAAAAGATACAATGGAAAATACAAACATTACACAGAGATTTTTCCCCTGGAAACCCAAATTGGGAAAACCAACATATTCTATATTCATTCATAGTTATAAATTGTTTACAATACAATATACATATAGGATCCAACGACATCCAAAACCATAACCCATTGACCTGGATTAGTCAACAAACCTAATTCCTTAACCGAAAATAGAAAACCATCGACAAAAACCATGTGCTGAAAAACCGCCCAACAATGGACACAGAAATTGAGGTGTCACAAAAAACAAGGAAAAATGCGACACATTTCCCGAGGAAACAAAATTCCTTAGGGGCGATGCCCCCTACAACCCTCAAAGGTGGGACCTATCACTCCCCCCCTCAAACCCCCCTGCACACTCAGTGCAATGTATAAAACACTAGATCTAGTCATGAAAAGAATATAACACATACCCAACATTCTCCCACTTGTTGTTTTCTTTGCATACAGGGGATTACAGGGTTACATAGTCAACAATCTAGAGAAGCAATGCCCATGGATCCTCTACACCAAGAGAAATTCTCAGTGCTCACAGATTTTGTTAATGAATATGCAACATTCTTCAAAGTTTCCACTTTCATCAACAACACTTTCTTTTCTTCAACCATGTCTCTCAGAAAGTGATATTGAATATCAACATGATTTTTCTTTGAATGATAAGTCAGGTTCGTCATCAGAAAAATTGCACTCTAACTCTCACAATCTATCCTTACAACATGTTTTACCAACCCAATACATCAACACAATATTTTTTGCTTCCTTCTTTGCATGATTGGCTGCCATGTATTAAACTTCTATAGTTGAAAGTGCCACTACAACCTGTCTTTTTCGCATCCAAATGATTGCTCCTCCAAATAGTTTAAACACATACCCTCTTGTAGATCCCCTACAATCCATATCTCTAGCCCGATATGCATCCACAAAGCCATGTATGTCCAACACTCTATCCAATTCTGGTCTTCCTTGGTAGCATAATCCATAGCTAGAAGTGCCACAAAAATACCTGAAAACTATTTTTACTGTTGTCCAATGCTCCTTCCCTGGTTTTGACATATACCTACTCAAAACTCCCACTACATGTGCAATGTCCGGTCTAGTATAGACCATTGCATACATCAAAATTCCAACTGCACTCACATATGGAACACAAGACATGTCCTCTTCCTCTTCCCATGTCTTGGGACACTGATCCACATATAACTTTACACCAACAGGAATAGGGACCTTGACTGGTTTACATTCCTACATATTAAACCTCTGCAATATTGTCTCAACATATTTTCTATGATTTAACCAAAGTTTCCTCTTTTTTTTATATCTTTTAATTTCCATTCCCAAAATGAAATTTGAAGCACCAATATCCTTCATGTCAAATTTAGAGGACAACTGATTTTTCACATCCTAGATAATCTCCTTTTTGTTTCCTATCAACAACATGTCATCCACATGCAAAGACAAACGAATCAAATGATCACCAATTAATTTAAAACACACACAATGATCCTCTTTGCTTCTTGTGAAGCCAAGTCCCAAAATATAAGTATCAAATTTTTTATACCACATCCTTGGTGATTGTTTTAAACCATAGAGGGATTTTTTTAGCTTGCATACCAGCTCCTTCTTTCCCTTCACAACAAAGCCTTTTGGCTTCTTCATATAGATTTATTCTTCCATATCTCCATGTATGAATGTTGTCTTCACATCCATTTGTTCTACTTCAAAATCAAATGAAGCAACAACATATAACATAAATCTTATAGAAGTTAACTTGGCAACAAGAGAAAAAATATCACCAAAATCAATTCCCTCAACCCGGGAATAACCCTTTGCTACTAATCAAGATTTGTATTTCTCCACTTTTCCTTTTGCTTTCAATTTTTTTTTAAATACCCATTTTCTACCAATGGGATTTCTTCTAGTAAAAAACTCCACTATATCCCAAACCTCATTCTTATCCAACGCTGCCATTTCTTCATCCATGGCCTTTTTCCAGAGTTTTCCATTTTATGAATCCACTACCTCCCTGACAATTCTAGGATCATCATTAGTAATAGATAAATACAAATTTGAACGTAAATCATATGGAGTATACCTTTCTGGTATCCTTCTTTCTTGAACGGATCTCCTCAATACTAGAGTATGAGGATATTCTTCTTTTGATTCCTATTCTTTTTTAGAGTCTGATTCATCATCATTTAAATCAAACTTTATTTTCTCTGGTTCTTCCTTGCTTGGTAGGAATTCCTGTTTAACAACATCCTTCATTTCTCTAAATACCACATCTCAGCTATACACAACCTTCTTAGTTTCTGGGTTCCAAATCTTATAACCTTTGAGACCATCATTATACCCAACAAATATACACTTTTCAGCCTTCTTATCTAGCTTACTCATGTTTTCCTTTGGAACATGAACATAGGCCTCACAACCAAATACCTTGAGATGTGTGAGAGAAGTTTTCCTACCAGTTCATACCACTTTTGGAGTCTTGTCATCCATAGTTGATGAGGGTGATTTATTGACCAGGTAACATGCAATACCCACTGCCTCTGCCCAGTATTCTTTCCTTAACCCGATACCATTGAGCATGCACCTTGATTTTTCCATCAACATCATGTTCATCCTTTCTTAAACTCCATTCTATTGAGGTGTTTATGGAATAGTATTCTTTCTTGATATACCACACTTCTTACAAATTTTTTCAAATTCATTCTCGTAGAACACTCTACCATTATCTGTGCTCAACACCTTAATTCTTTTCTTTGTTTGATTCTCAACAAGAGAATTAAAATCTTTAAACCTATCAAAGACTTCATATTTATTCCTAAGGAAATATATCCAAGTATTCCTCTAGAGGTCATCTATAAATGAGACACAATACACATATTTTCCCAATCATGGAACCGACACAGGTCCAAACACATCACCGTGAACTAGTTGTAAAATTCCGTATGCGCTCGTTGCACCAGAGGGGAACCTTACCCAATTCTACTTCCCATATACACAATGTTCACATAAATAAAAATCTAGATATAAGTTAGACATACCTTCAACCATACCTTTACCGTGTAGTAGTCGAAGACCCTTCTCTTTGACATGCCCTAGTGTTTGATGCCACAACATAACCTTTTCTCCAGAGACTGTAGGAGTTATTTATTCTTCAACTCCAATATCATGAACAATGGAACTATTACACCCATCACTAATAGTGCTTCATTATAGCTTATACAGAGTTCCAAACTGAACTCCCTTCAGCAACACCATTTCTCCTTGAACCATGTTAGACAACTGAGAGTGTGGGGAGGCTAAATCAATTTTTACTGTGATTAAACAATTATACCCATTTTAAACTCGTTACAGAACACTCAATGATGATCACAATAATTAAGGGAAGTAAGCAATAGAGTATTCAACATCAATCACACACATGAAGTATACAAATACATATATTCTTGAGGAAACCCATAAAGGGAGAAAACCTCTTATTCTTAATATGATAAGTAGTCTTTATTTTATGTGCATAATCATTCTTATGAGCACCAATTCTTTTGAGGATACCACCTCTTTTTTACAAGATGCAACTTGCCGGGAGCACCAACTCCCTGGTTTCTCTAGCACCCACTAGAAGGAAGCACCAACTCCCTACATGTTCTAGCACCAACTGGATGGAAGCACCAACTTCCAGTCACACAGGCACCAACCTGTATAACAGACAAAAATGGTTCTCCCTTGCACCACCCTGGTTTTTTTGGCTGCAACCAGATGGAAGCTACAACTCCCTATGTTCAAGCACCCACTTGAAACTCTGAGGACAACAGTCCTCTCTAGAACCACCCTACCACCCTGAGATATAAATCTTTGATTGCTAAAATGTATTACAATGATATAGTATTTATCAATGGCTTGCCAGTCTCATCATTGTTCTGCTACACTACTCTGCTCTTCCTGCATCAGTGTCTTCCTGCTCGCATCTTCTTGCACTTTCTGTTTTTCTTCATTTTATGCTCTGTGTGCCATGTCTGTTCTATGCACTATGCCTCCCCTCTGCACTTTCACACATACCCTTGGCTTCCTTCTACCCACATGAATAAATATCCAACTTTCTTTACAAAGAAACAACAACCTTCCTCTGTCATGACATCTTTCTTTTATTCCTACTCTCATCATTCGTTACACTCTGCATCTCCAACGCTCAATTCAGGAATCTCAAAGACGCTCATGAATCATGATTCCAACGCTCAGGAACAATGATTCAGTTAGTGTAACTGAATCATAACTGATAAATAAACCATGAAGTAAAACAACAACCCTTCGATTAGATTCTTTTTTATCAGTGTCACTGGATTATACACACAGAGGCCTTTTTGACTTTTCAATGCGCAACCTCCTATGTGGAGCCTAGCATCGCTAGCTCCTTCCCCTATCTTCCGTTGATGTGACCTTGGACGATTATATCACGTGACCACATGATTGAGGGTGCGACCATAGGTGGTTTGAGGAAACCTTCTTTTCGACTCACAATTCACTACAGAGCTCCATGTATGCCTTTGGTGATACCATGGTTTTGATTGCGGCCCACGCAAGAAAAATTAAGACCTGAGCATGTTCTGACCCCGCATTTGAGCATGACCATTGATCTCCAATCCCTTGTTGATGCCTCTCAATCAATGACTGTTATCTTCCTTCTTTGATCCTTCCACACGCGATCCTAGATCTCCACGATCTGTTGACACGTAGCTCCCTTCCAAATCAACGGTTACGATTTATTTCATGATCCCAGGTTCGGGAGTTTCAACTCTCAAACCCTGCTTTCCTCCGTACTTCAATCTTCTAGAGTTGACAATCCACTGACGTGTGTCCATTTTTCTTGATCAACGGTCAAGATCTGCTTCGCTACTCTGGGCTTCGACGATTTCAATTCTCAACCTTCATGCTCTCCTAGAATTCTTTTAGCCAGAGTCCATAGATTCCTGCCACATGTCCTCCTCAAATCAACGGCTCTAGTCTGCTTCGAGACTTGGACACTTTCTACCAAGACCAGATCGACGACCCTCGGCACCCTTCTCGATCAACGACCGAGATTCACTTTAGGGCTTCGACGCTTTCACTCTCTACTTTCCTTCAGAGTATTTCATACTTGGAGCTCACGATTTGTTGACGTGTGTCCTCCTATAGATCGAAGGTCCTCATCTCCTTCAACTCTTCAGGTCTTCGACGTTCAGGACTTTGGGACTTTAGGCTAATCACTACTCCATTTTCCTCTGGAGTGATCACCTGTTGAGTAAGTCATAAGTGGTGGAGACCGCTTTTTGTCGGTTAATACTTCCACTTACACTATCCTTCCACTGTAGTAGATCGACGATCAAGAATGCTCCCAAAGTGATCTTTAGATCGAACGTTTCGTGTCCACTTCGGGACTTTGACATTCGAGACTTCGGGACTTTGAGCAAGTGCTCGTGGTAAAACTCCCGAATTAAAACTCCCGGAGTGGCGTAACTTACTTATGTCACTTGATGATGTGTCATGCGCTGAGTAACTTCCACGTGTCACTCATATTCGTGATTTGCATGTACCTGAAATGTCGATTAAACTTGACACTTGTCATTATCTGATTTCACCATGTGTCCTTGTTGACGTGGTCTTCCAACTTGGTATGCCACATGTCCTTGTAGACATGGTTTGCTAACGTGGTTCTCCCTGATCTAATGGTCATCTCACTTTCTCTAGATCTGATGGTCCTTAGTCATTTCAGATTTTGGGCTTTGGGTAATTCAACTTTCAATTTGCCAATTCTCTCGAAGTGAGATTCCCCGAACAATAACCTCCTCGCAACTTTTGACGTGAACCAAATGTTTTTTGTCGATCATGTTCTTTAATCGATGGCTAGATATATCTTCGGTGCTTATCTTCTAGCTTATCCTGTACTTCCACTTAGAATGATCCAACAGTTGTCGCGTATTCGGTTGAAGGTCCTTTGGATTGGTGATCCAACAACCACTGTAGCTCTTCCTCCTGATATTTCTCACCTTCTGCTCTACCTTCTATTCTTTCCATCGATGAAAAGAAAACTCTTCTTGTAAACATGCCAATAATATCCCCCTTTGGCATTGATGGAAACCCTGAAAGGCTGCACTATTCTTTTTAGACCTCCAAACTATAGCATCCAGACAACACCTTTTCTCCCCCTTTGAAATCAATGTCAAAGAAAACATGCCCCCCCTGATTTGTTGTAGTACTTTTCGGAGGTATCATATATTCAACCAACACATACTCCCCCTGACAGGATGGACTCTCTTAGGTGAGAGAAATGATGACACCCAACTTCTGACGAAGATATTTAAATGGTGTCATGGCTAAGGGTTTAGTAAATATGTCTGCAATTTTTTTGTGGTTGGAAAATAATGCAGCTGAACAACTCTGTCTGTAACCTGTTCTTTGAGAAAATGATAGTTTATTGGTATATGTTAGTCTTTGAATGAAGAACAAGATTATTGGAGACACTAATGGCACTGGTGTTATCACAATGAAGTGGAATTGGATCAGTATAAGTTACCTTCAAATCTGCAAGAGTTTGTATCATCCATAAAATCTGAGTGCAACAAGTAGCAACAACAATGTACTATGCCTCTATAGTTTATAATGAAATATATCCCTACTTCTTACTAAGCCATGCTACTAATGAATCACCTAAGAAGAATGCACCTCCACTGGTGCTCTTTCTCTCATCCAAACAATTTTCCCAATCAACATATGAATATGCAGTTAATTGAAAATTTTGATTTCTAGGATACCAAAGACCATAAGTCATTGTACTCTTCAAATATTTGAATATCCTCTTGACAACTTCTAAATGAATTTTTTTAGGATCAGACTGATAAATACCTACCATTCCAACATCTTGCATTATATCAGGATGGGATGTTGTGATGTACAAAAGACTGCCTATCATTGATCGATATGTTCTTTGATCAACATCAGGTGAAATATCATCTTTACTGAGCTTGCAACCAACCACCATAGGTGTACTAACAGGTGTAGAATCTTCCATTTGAAACTTTTTCAACATTTCTCTTAGATATTTCTCCTTGGAAAGAAATATTCCTTCAGACCCGTGAGTAATTCGCAGATGAAGAAAAAATGACAGTTCCTCTATCATAGAGATTTCAAATTCAAACTTCATGGCAGAAGAAAACCATTGTACTAATGAAGCATTATTACTTCCAAAGATGATGTCATCTACATAGACCAACACAATGAAAAAATCATTGTCCTTTGTTTTGATATATAGGTTGCATACAATTGTTCCTTTCTTGAACCCTTTGTCTAGAAGATACTTATCTAGTCTGTAATACCAGGCACAAGGAGCTTGTTTCAACCCATATAAGGTTTTATTCAGCTTGCAGACAAAGTCAGTGTTATCTGACAGTTGGAAACCTTCTGGTTGTTCCATATAGAATTGTTCTTTTAGATCTCCATTTAGAAAATATGACTTGACATCCATTTGATAGACTTTAAACTTCTTATGACATGCATAGGAAAGAAACATTTTGATGGATTCCAATCTTTCCACTGGTGCAAAGGTTTCATCAAAATCTTGTCCTCCAATCTGTGCATAGACCTTATAGACCAATCTTGCTTGTTCCTGACAACTTGTCCCTACTCATTCAATTTATTCTTAAAGACCCATTTGGAACCTATGACATTTTTACCTTCAAGTCTAGGAACCATCTCCAAATTATTGTTTTTCTCAATCTGTTCAAGTTCATCATTCATGGCTTTAACCCAATGGTCATCTTCATTGGCTTCATTAAAGTCTTTAGGTTCAAGAAAAGAAAGAAAGGCAATCTGAGATTGTTTTGAGACATTATTCAACTGCTTTCTTGTCTGAACTCCTTGGTTTAGATGACCAACTATCTGATGTTTAGGATGATTCATCCTAACAACTCTAGAGGGTGTCTTTGTCTTGATCTCCTAGTTTGAGTCCTGCAGAGTATTTGTATCTAACTCAAAGTATTCTCCTTCTGATTCTTGGGCCTGTTCATCTTCATCTTCAGTTGTGTCTTCTGTAGCAGACTCAATATTTCTCACCTCTCTTATTGGGACTCCTTCATCAACCTTTAAATCAATGCAATCAAATAATTTATACAATCTTTTATTAAAGCGTCTATATCCTTTACTATTGGTAGCATATCCTAAGAACATGCCTTCATCAACCCTGTCATCATACTTGCCAAGGTTTTCATTATTATTATTTATGTAGCACTTACTCCCAAAGACTTTGAAGTGTTTGATTGAAGCAGGTCTTCCATGCCACAGTTCATAAGGTGTCTTGTCACTGTGTTGTATGAGGTGGAATTTGTTAAGAATATGGATTGTTGTATGTATTGATTCTATCCGGTAGGTTTGATCAATGTTCTTCTCATTCATCATTGACCTGGCCATTTGCTGAACTATTTTGTTTTGCCTCTCAACTACTCCATTTTGTTGTGGAGTTCCTGGGATTGTGTATTCTCTCTTCATCCCATGTTTATCACAAAATTCCTTGAAATCACTTGACATAAATTCTCCTCCTCTGTCTGATATTACTGCCTTTAACTTGTTTCCAGTTTGATTCTCAGTTAAAGCCTTAAATTTTTTAAATTTCTCAAATGCTTCAGCTTTTTCTTTGAGAAAAGAAACCCAAGTGAGTCTAGAGTAATCATCAATGATCAGAATGAAGTATTTTTCCTTCCCTGTGCCTTCCTATCTTGATGGACCACATAGATCCATATGAACTAATTGGAGTGGTTTCTCTGTTGAAGTAGAGCTCTTAGATTTAAACTGTGTCCTTGTTAGCTTTCCTACTTGGTAGGTTTTACACACATAATCTTGTGGCTTTGATATTATTGGAAGATCTTTTATGCCTCAAGATTTTTGAGCTTGATTAAGTGGTCAAAGTTTAGATTTCCAAGTCTCCTATGCCATAACCAACTTTCATCATGATTTCTTAGATGAAACGCTTCTCTATCTTATTTCAACACATATACATTATTATCTATCTGTATGCCTTTAGCCACCAGTTGTCCTGAGTTGATAGACTTTATTTTACAATCTTTGGAAGTGAACACCACTTCACATCCTCTATCACACATTTGACTTACACTGAGAAAATTATGTTTCATCCTATCTACAAGCATAACATCATGGGCTTTTCCTTTTCCATTACTCAAACTCACCATCTCTTTACCCTTGATTTTACCTGGTTCATCATTTTCAAAGGTCACATTTGTTGTTTTTCTTTTACTTATAGACAGAAACTTATCCTTGTCTCCAGTCATGTGCTTGGAACATCCACTTTCTATATACCAGGGTTCTTTTTGTTTTTGATATGAAAGTACTAGGCCACATTTTTCACCGTCTTTCTTTTTCCATGCGCTAGCATTTCTAGCTAAGGGTTTTATCCTTGGATCTGCTTTGTAATTCTTCAGATGGCAGTTTGCAGCTTTGTGGCCGAAGTTATGATAGTTATGGAATTTGAGCTCATTGTTCAATAGGTCAAAGTGATTGGTTCAACTTTGTCTACTCATTGGTTGTTTAGTTCTATGTTGCAAATATTGTTAATTTCTTGATCTCCTCAGTTGCATGTCTCTAAACTTAATTTGACAATTTGCAATCTTATGGCCAAAATTAAAGAAGTAAAAACAGTAACCATGGAAGAAATTTTGGTACCTGAAGGATGGCCTTATTTTTGGCATTTGTTGCTCCATCTTCTGATATCTTTGTTTTTTATTAGGGATCATCTTGTATTTATTATCTTTTGGTGGTAGAGTACTCACATGGTTTGATTGTCTGCTGACTTGGAACTTGATCATCTTTACTGGCTCTTTTCTTTCTGGCTATTTTCTGCTTGAACCACTTACATAGCCTAAACCAGTCTTCAACAAAGGAGATCTATGTTATCTCAAAATGTCGTTTAGTTCTGCTGAGGCTTTAATGCTTGGAATATTTTGGAGATACAATGCTTTAAACTTCTCCATATATTTTCTGGTTTTTACCACCTGTCCTTCCAAGGCTTCACATATTGCCTTCTTCTCTGATAACTGTTGTTTTAGAATGTCCTCTATTTTATTTGCCTCTTCTAATTCCACTTTTAGCAGGGCAAAGTCTTCATCAGGTTTTTTATTGTCTTTCTCGAACTGTATCAACAATTGTTTTTGCTTTTTCTTCTTAAATATGAGTCTAGCAATTTCGTCTAGGGAACTGATCAATTCTCCTTCCAATTCAAACAAAATTTCTTCATCATTAACATCACTTCCTGTGATTTTATAATCACAATCCTCTTTGGCCATAAGCATAAATTCATTAACCTTATCTTCACAAGAAGAATCACTATCTGTGTCTCCTGAAGAGTCATCATTGTTTACACATAAACTTTTATTTTTACCAAATCTCTTGGATTTTCACTTCTCTTCACCTTCAGAGTTATGGTCCTTCTTCTTGTGTGGACACTTAGATGCAAATTGACCTATCTTTCAACAGTTAAAACATTTGAAGGGAAACTTTCCTTGGTACTTGCCTGATCCTTTCTTTAGTCTTCTCACAAATTTTGCTTCAATTTCATCAAGCTCAGAATCCTCATTCTTATCTTATTTAAATGATGCTTCTCTAGAGGTGGGTTTATCTTTACCTATCCTCATTTCATAAGCAGTCAGATTTCCTAGGAGTTGGTTAGTAGGTATAATTTTAAGATCATTTAGTTCTTCTATTGTAGAAACTTTTGGATTAGATTTATCAGGGAGAGATCTTAAAATATTTTGAACTAAAGAGGCTTCCTCAATTTTTTCACGAACTCCTTTCATTGCATTTACTATTTCTTAAACTCTTAGAAATTACTTCCCAGAAGTTTCATCCTCTTTCATATTTAGCTTTTCGAACTGTAATCTGTAGGTTTGAAGCTTGACATCCTTTACCTTCTCATTACCTTCATAACTGCTAATGAGTTTGTCCAACATTTCTTTGGCAGATTCTAAGTGCATAACTTTTAAAAATTCTTCTTCTGCAAGCCCACTCAGAATAACATTCATAGCCTTATCGTTGAAGCTGAATTCTAGCTTGTCATCCTTAAAAGCTAGTACAATTGGATTTACATAACTAGTCTCTACCACATCCCAGACATTTGCACCCAAAGCCATTATGTAGGTTCTCATCCTAACTTTCCAGAAGGCAAAGTTTGTTCCATTGAACATGGGGGCCTCATTGGTTGAAGTTCCTTCATGGCTAGTCATGTTTAAGCTCTAGGATCTACCCTTGGATAAAAGGAGCCAAATCCAATACCAATTGTTAGGCAACTGAGAGGGGGCGGTGAATCAATTATTACTGTGCTTAAACAATTATACCCATTTTAAACTCATTACAAAACACTCAATGATGATCACAATAATTCAGGGAAGTAAGCAATAGAGTATTCAACATCAATCACACACATGAATTATACAGAGACAAATATTCCCGAGGAAACCCATAAAGGGAGAAAACCTCTTCTTCTTAATATGATAAGTAGTCTTTATTTTCTGCACATTATCATTCTTATGAGCACCAACTCTTTGTGAGGATACCACCTCTGTTTTACAAGTTGCAACTTGATGGGAGCACCAACTCCCTGGTTTCTCTAGCACCCACTAGAAGGAAGCACCAACTCCCTGAGTGTTCCAACACCAACTGGATGGAAGAACCAACTTCCAGTCACACATGCACCAACCTGTATAACAGAGAACAATGGTTCTCACTTGCACCACCCTACCACCCTGGTTTTTCTAGCTGCAACCAGATGGAAGCTACAACTTCCTATGTTCAATCACCCACTTGAAAATTTGAGGAAAATAGTCCTCCCTAGAACCACCCTACCACCCTGAGATATAAATCTTTGCTTGCTAGAATTTATCACAGTGATGTCGATTCAACTTGACACTTGTCATTGTCTACCAACTTGGTCTACCACATGTCCTTGTAGACGTGGTATGTTGATGTGGTTCTCCCTGATCTAACGATCATCGCATTTTCTCCATATTCGATGGTCCTTATTCATTTCAGATTTTGGGCTTCAAGATATCAACTTTCAAGTTGCCAATTCTCTCAAAGCGAGATTCCACAAATAGTAACCTCCTCGCAATTTTTGACGTGAAGCAAATTTTGTTCATTGATCATGTTCTTAGATCAATGGCTCAATATATGTTCGGTGCTTCTCTTCTAGCTTATCCTGTCCTTCCACTTAGAATGATCCAACGGTTGTCGGGTATTTGGTTGAAGGTCCATTGGATCAGTGATCCAATGACCACTGTAGATCTTCCTCCTGAGCTTTCTCAACGTTTGATTTTCCTTCTGTTCTTTCCATCGATGACAAGCACACTCTTCCTGTAAACATGCCAACAAACCATCCTGCAGGTTTCCTTTTCAAATATTTTTTTTACCCCTGTATCATCCATTTTTCTTAAAGAAATGAAATGTTTGGCCAAAACTGGGATGTGTAGAACACTTGGTATTGTTCTAATCCTTCCATCTATGAGCCTCAACTTTAATTTTCCTCATCCTATGATTTTGGTTGTTGAGTTATCACCTAGGAAAACATTACCTCCATCATACCTTTCATATTCACAGAACCACTCCATATGGTGAGTCATATGAAATGATGCACTTGAGTCAACCAACCATGCCCCCTGATTTGCATGTGTGCTTGAAGAAGCCAAGTACACATCCCCTCCTTCTTCCTTGGAGGTATTTTATTCTATAAAATGAGCTTCTTCAGATCCCTTCTTTCTCTCAATTTTGGATTTACATTGCTTCTTATAGTGCCCTTCTTTTCCACATCTCCAACATACCTTTACAAAATTTTCAGGAGATTTAGATCTACCCTTAGACTTAGATCTCCCGCTTGAGGACTGAGATCTATTTATTTACTAGGAGCGTCCTCTTGCAAATAATGCATCTGTTCTCTTTCCTTCCTTGTTCTTCCATCTCATCTCCTCTGACAACAAGGATGAGACAACTTCATCAAACTTTAAGGAAATTGTATTACTACCTATGGCCACAACTAGACTATCCCACGAGTCTGGTAAAGAGCACAACAAACTGATACACTTATCTTCATCTAAAATTTTAATCTCAACAAATACTAATTATCTTACCACAGTATTGAAGGCATTCAAATGCTCTACCACCGAGTCTCCATCTCTCATCCTTGGGTTATACAACTTCTTTCTTAGGAATAGTTTATTTACTAGGGACTTAGACTGATACAAATTCCCCAACTTATCGCACAAATCCTTGGTTGTATCTTCCTCTGACACATTCAGTAATACTAAATATGAGAGACATAGTTGGATTATGTTCTTCGCCTTTCAATCCAAATTTTTATAGTCATCTGTTGAAGTTCCTGTCGATGTAGTACCTAGATCCACTGCAATCCACTGATCTCTATCCACCAACAGATCTTCCACAACTCAAAAAATTTCCCATTAAACTTCTTGATCTCCATTTTCAAACTTCTCACCATTTATTTTCACTTGAAAAATCAATACCACAGATCTCCCACTGTAACAAGGATTATCACAGTCTTGAGACAAACCCTTGACCAAAAAGGTGTCCCCCTGAAGCGAACAAAGCTCTTATACCAAATGTAGATTTTAACATTGTACAATTATTTACTACAAACATATTTTTAGTAGAAGAACAGAAAATATATAATGGAAAATACAAAATTACACAGAGATTTTTCCCTTGGAAACCCAAACCGAGAAAACCAACATATTTTATATTCATTCATAGTGATACATTGTTTACAATACAATATACATATAGGAGCTAGCGGCATCCAAAAACCTAACTCAATGACATGGATTAGTCAAAAACCCTAATTCCTTAACCAGAAAAAGAAAACCATCGGAAAAAACCATGTGTCGAAAAATTGCCCAACAATGGACATGAAAATCAAGGAAAAAATGTGACACGTTTCTCCTGTGTGTGCCTGATGCAACGTAACAATGTAGCGACCCCCCTTATAACCCCCATGTGCACCCGACACAACATATCAACCACTAAATCTAGTCATGTGAAGAATATAACACATACCCAACACCCCAATTCTATTAACTTTACACAATTAAACTATGTAGAATAAATTTAATATGAAATTTTGTTATTTACATAACTACGTATCAAAATCATGTTGTGCCTAAATATGAATTTTTAAGTTTCATAACTTCGATTAACACAAGATAGAACAAATGTTTAACTTCATAAGCTTCAAATGGTATTGGGATTTATTTAATCATCAACGCGTAAGGTTACTAATGATTAATTTAGTGGGAATAATTCTTCAATGCTATTAACCTATAACTCTCCTTAAAATTAATTTAAATTGCAATTTTTAGTTATATATATATATTCAATTGGGTTTATCCTGAGTGGTTTTTGTTGGGGGGTTCTTTCCCCCCCATCCAGGTTCATTTCCCTCAAGTGACATGTTGATCTCTTAAATGAGCATGCTATAAAAAAGCCTCAACTTTCTACAAAATTTGGTTTACCCTGGGTACCATCCTTGAAATGAGGGGAAGTGTCTGGTGGGTTTCCCTAGGCTCTATTCCAAAGTGTAATATATATATATATATATTCAATTGGGTTTATCCCGAATGGTTTTTGTTAGGGAGTGATTTCCCCCCCACCCAAGTTCAATTCCCCCAAGTGACATGTTGAGCTCTTAAATGAACAAGCTATAAAAAATACTCAGCTTTCTACAAAATTTGGTTTACCCTGGGTACCATCCTCGAAATGAGGGGAAGTGCCCGGTGGGTTTTCCTAGGCTCTATTCCAAAGTGTTATATATATATACATATCACTGGTATTGTTATGGTTTTTGAAGGATAGGTGTTGAATTCAAGTGAGTGCAGATCGATTGGTGGCATGGAAATCGAGTGATCAATAGGTAAGTTAGTGATAGGTCATTTTTTGGTTAGTCATTGCTCTAGAAAAAAAGTATTCTCAGGTTTCTTCTGGTTACAACAAAAAGGTAGAGTCATCAAGCAAATGGGTTGAAGGAATACAACTCATAAGGCAACACCAAGCAATTAAACTGATTTGATTTCAACCCAAATCCAACTAGGGTGTTTACACCATTCACTTCTTATTAGTCCCCGATGTAGGCATAGAGGGACTATAGCAATCGATAAATCGTTGACTTCATATTAGTCTGTCCTTTGACCACAAATATTTCCATGTTATCTATTGTTGGAACCAGGGAACTAAAAACATCGATTTTTATATAAAAAAAAAGTACCATATTTGTCATGATATGATTGGACAAGGGATCAGAGGTCTTGTTGTCGGCTTCACTATTACCAATGTTATATATATGTTGGCATATCCAAAGTATTTGATCGTATATGGTCTTTTTGAATCATATATTTTGTTTTGCATTCGTCGAAGGTGGATTAATGCTAGAATTAATTCGAATGTTTGGTTTAACATTTTATGCTAGGTAAAGTTATGGAAATGTTTGATATGGTGGCATATCCAAAGTTTGGCCTTCCAATACATTCTCTGGTGTTCAAATTATTGTTACAAAAAATATATTAATTTTTTTGGGATACGTCAGAGACCTGCCACATTGAATTTTTTCTTAAATGTTCACAGAGCATTTATGACAGACTTAAATGTTTACCTAATAGGCTTGGTAGTGTTGAATGGTTACTTAACAGGCTTGTTACAAGACATTTTATTCTGTTTTTAAAATTTATATGCTCCA
>ML864328.1:0-13065 GCA_009831015.1 Picea engelmannii | reverse complement strand
TTAAATGTTAAAGGCATGATTTATTGATTAATAAGTAATCTTCTTATAAAATGAAAGAAATTTTATACAACTTATTCACCCCCCCTCTTAGTTGACTTATCCTGTACAACACGAGGCCCCTTATAACTGATTATGTTACCTCCAAACTTTAGCGGGGAGTCTCAGGTCCCTCTTGGATGAGATATACCTTCTCTAATGAGATATACCTTCTCTAATGAGGGAGGCCACTTAGCCACTTTAGCCCGTTTGCATGCATATTGTCCATTTGACTTTTTGGTATGCTCTTTGACTACTAGTTGGCCTTAGGATATGTTTTTATTCATTTGAGAGTCATAAGTTGTCGTGGAGTCAGACTAGCTTCCTCGCATGTCCCGTCGGTTGTTACAATTACCGCTGGTTTTCGAGTTCTTTCCTTCTAAAAGGTGTAGAGTTATCAGGAGTGGTACACACACATCCACTTTTCAAATTTGTGGTTCCACAAAGATGAATAACGAGTCTAGTCTTCAGAACACTGGGATTTCTTTGACTCCCAATCGTACTATAGTTAATGGTACCCCTTTGACATCTACAACTGCTATAGTTGCAGTGTCGGGGGCTTATACCGGTACTATGGCTCAGCCTGTAGTTAATTCTTCATATCTTGCATCAAACCATTTTAGAGGTTTCAGTCACTCGCTGAGTTACAATGTTCAGACCATCCCTATGGCTTCTAGTCCATTTTCTTATGGTATGCCTAATTTCACTTCGCAATTTTCAACTGCCATCCCAGCTGCTGGCCTTAACGCTAGCTTTGGACTTGGGGGCACTACACCTCCTTACACTCCTTTCCCATTTGGTGGTTCTCATATAACCCAAGCAAATCCTAATGTGGGAAGTGCCCCTATTCTTAACCCCGCGTCTAATCCTTCTATGGCTGGATGGATCAACGCAGATGGTGGAAAAGATCTTCCCTATATCCCTATCCCCTCGGTGTTGATTCCAACCAATACTTTTGGCATGACGAATCCTCTTCAATCCTATGGGTTCCCACTTGGAGGAGGTCACTCTTACACTTTGGGCACTCCCCAACCTAGATCTAATCCATTTGGGGGAAATTTTAACAACCCTCAACTTGGATCTAATCCAACTGGGGGCAACTTTCATAACCCTTATCAGAACATTCTTGCTGGAATGATGCCCAATCCATCTTTTACAAATCAACTTGGAGGAGGTTCTTTTAATCCCAGACAAGGTTTTAGTCCTTACTAGAATCCTGGATGGAATGCAGTTCCTAACACAATTTTTCGCGGGAGGATGGGGCCAGTTGTCGCAACCTCGTATTCCCTTTCTGACCATGCTTAATTTGCTAGATTTGTCTAAACTAATGAATGACCCCGTGAGTCATGATCCCACATGGCCCTCTGTCCCTACCAAAATTCTGTCATACATTTCAAAGTGTGAGGGTAAGAATGGCAAGGACCCTGGTGACCACATCACTACTTTTCACCTTTGGTGCTCATCGAATTATTTGAATCACGATTCTATTAGATTATGATTGTTTGAGCGCACTCTCATTGGAGTCGTATCGCAATGGTACATTGAGATACCTAGGGGGACATATGAATCTTTTTATCACTTGGTGCTATCCTTTCTCAACCACTTTCAACTACCCATTCGTTATGATGTTGGCCTTGAACTTTTGTCGACTTTACACTAGGGTACCAACCCTCACATCTCAGACCATATCCAAGAATGGCGTAGGTGAAGGCGGTTGGTTAAGACTCCCATACCCCTGACCTTTCTTCTAGAATGGTTCCTAAAGTCTTTACACACTCCTATTTAAAAGGACGTTTCTACTTTCAGGGTCTTCAACGAGGAAGAAGCTATCTTTAGAGCCCAACAACTTGATTTGATATATGCTCAGTCTAGGATGTTATACCACCTTATTTTAGACGCACAACGGACAAATCACAATCGTAGACAGACTCTCAGACCTCATGCTGATGGCATTGCAGGGTCCTCCAATCTAAAGTCTAGAGACTCGACAACGAAGTTTTCTAGAGGGCCAACCTCATCTGGATATTCCAAACCGACCCAATCGGCGGATGTACATTCTGTGAAATCGTCGAAGAACCCAAATGGTGACCAAAAACCAGATGGGAATAAAAGGAAAGGGAGAAATAATCATAAGGGTGGGAAGAATAATAATAAACCCAAGGACAAAGATAATAATGGGAAACATAATGATAATGCTGGAGAGGGCAAGAAAGAGAAATGTAAGGTGAAGTTTCTTTGTAAACTTTGTACCGATGACCACCTTACACACTTATGCCCCAAACTTGCGGAGGCTGCGAGGCTTTTAAATATACTGCCCAACATGCTGACGAACCCATTCCCACACAATCAACACTTAGCCTCGAGCTCTTTGAATGCCGAAAATGCATCCAGTGGAAGTCAAAACCCACCATCGCAAGATGGCGATTGTGTTTGCATCAATATGGTCGACACAAAAATTGATATAGCCACCCGCTCTCGAGATTATAACTCTTAAAAGTATAGTACCGGCCTAGAAACTTCTCCTCCACCCCCAGAGACAAACTTACAGATTGAGAAACCAGAGCCACTGCCTCATATTCTGAAAGGAGTACTCAAGCGCTCCACCCACAACCCTAATTCTAGAGCCACCCAGAACTACTCTATTGTTGAGGATTTGGGCATAACCCCTTGTGCGATGTCGGCTTTGGAGGTATTCCAGACGTGTCCATCACATAGGAATGCCTTACTCTCCTCCTTAGGAGCTCTAGAACCTAGTGGCTCGAAAGTTATCAAGTTTGATGTCACAGACGTGAAGCCTCACTTACCCTATCATGTGGCTTTTAAAATACACGTGGATTATTCCAAGTATGTTATTGAACGAGTGGTCGTCGATGAAGGTGCTTCCACTTGCGTGATGTCCCTGGTATGTCAGAAAGCTATCTGTTCTCCGACCCTTTCCAAGTCGTTGAACATGTTGACTACATTTGACGGTCATTCTTTCTACCCTCATGGTATTCTCCCTACCTTTCCGGTCCATTTAGGTGGGAAGATGGTAGCGGTGGAAGTGGAGGTAGTTGATGTACCTCTCTATTATAACTTGTTACTAGGTCGCAATTGGACCTATGCTATGGTTGTTGTCGTATCATCTGTTTTCCGTATACTTTTTTTTCCTCATCAAGGGGAGATCGTGACTATCGACCAATTATCCTTTGAGTACTCTAGTCCTAATGCATCTATTGGACCGTCGATCCCTGTGATTGAAAATTCTCAGCCGACAACTGAGAATATCGACGTCGGAATGTATTCTTCCCTCATGGGTACTTCTGAATTCACTGCACTGATTCATTACGTTTACACCATGTCTAGTAGGCCTGCTTCAACTGGGAGGTCCATACCTTTCCGCACTTCCTATTTTAGTGATCCATGGACCCTACCTTCTCCGACTTCATCGGGGGAAGGACAGTTGCACGCTGGCATGGATATGCCACTATCGGCGATGGAGTTTGCGGATCAAGCCATTCTTGACTCCTCCGTCGATCCGAATCATGTTACCTTGCAGACGAACGAGGAGGATCCCGTTCTTAGGCCTATAGGGGCCACCTTGTTATCTTGTTCACATGATTTCTTAGATGAGACTTTTCCTTCATACGAAGCCATCCTTGAAGCCATGAATGTTTCTGAGAGACATTGGGATGATATGCATCATCGGTCTTATTTTCTCCCAAGTCTTGAAAGAATCAAGAAACATGATTTTTGATCTACCTTGAGTGAGATAGTCCGTCATGCTGTAGTTCCACTTGATACGCACGACATTTATTCCGAAGGAAATATGGCGAGTATTTCTCCTACCATCCCAATCGATATCTCTTGTACCCCTGGCAAGATTGAGAACACAAATATAGGTGCAGATTGTTCACTAGAAGCGATTCTGATATACACCAACCTCTTCAAAGAATTTCGAGATGTATTCAACAGGTCATATGAAGATATGCCAGGGATCGACCCTCATATTATCAAACATGATATTAGGACTTATCCGGATGCTAAACCTATTCGACAACGTCTTAGAGCTGTTAATCCTAGGAAGGCCCCCGCTATTAAGGCGGAGGCGGAAAAGCTACTTAATGATGGCTTAATCTATCGGATTCCCTTAACCTAATGGGTATCCAACCTCATTCCTGTGAATAAAAATAAAGGAACCATCTGTGTGTGTATGGACTTTCACGACTTGAACAAGGCTTGTCCTAAATATAAATTCCCCATGCCTTTCATTGATCAGATTCTCGATGAGTGTGTGGGAAGAAAAATATTTTTCTTTATGGATGGATTTTCAGGATATAACCAAATCTAGATCAAACCTGAGGACCAACACAAGATGACATTTATATGTCGTTGGGGTACTTTTGCATACCGGAAAATGCCTTTCGGCCTGAAAAACGCCGGAGCGAACTTCGAACGCGCCATGACTTTCTCTTTTCACGATCTCAAGCACATAGTCAAAGCTTACCTTGATGATCTTGTTGCTCACTCTTGCAAGAGAGTGGATCATGTTACACACCTTCGACTAGTTTTTGAAATATGTCGTTACTATAGAATCTAGTTAAACCCTCACAAATGCATCTTTTTCATTAAGTTTGGCTGTCTCTTAGGATTCCCAGTTTCTGAGACCAAGATCATGGTAGATTCTCTTAAGTTTGAGGCAATACTTCAATTGCCTCCCCCACACATGATTAGACAACTTCAAGGTTTATAGGGAAAAGCTAACTTTTTGCATTGGTTTATAGTGAATTATGCCAATATCACTAAGGGTTTCATGTGCCTATTGAATAAAGATAGTCCTTTTATCTGGGATGAGCGAGCCCAGGATTCTTTCGATGCTTTAAAGAAAGCCTTAGTATCGACCCCTCTGTTAAAATCTCCTGATTACAATAGAGATTACTTGTTGTATATTGCCACATCTGAAGACATGATTGGTATGGTTCTAGTTCAGGAGGATGATGAGCTCCATGAGCATGTCATCTACTATATTAGTCGAAATTTAGTCGGTCCTGAGCGTAATTACTCTCACGTTGAAAATCTATCTTTGGTTTTTGTTCACACAGTCCAACGTTTACAACACTATATATTTCTTTGAAAAACTACTGTGGTTGTCGATGTCAATTTGTTTAAATACGTCCTCACTAGGCGTATCATAGGCGGAAAATATAATAAATGGATTGTCATCTTACAAGAATTTGATCTCGAATTTTCTTCGGCCAAGTCCAAAAAATCACTAGTTTTTGCAGAGTTAATATCCAATTTTCCATGATTAGATGAAGATGTTATCCATGTCGATTCGTTTGTAGACGAACACATTTTCCTTGTCTCATCGTCCAACCCCTGGTATGGAGACATTGTTTTATATCTTCAAACTTTGAAGTTCGCTCAACATCTCTCGCGAGATGATCGACGACGTGTTAGACACCAAGCCAAAAAGTATACCATCGTCGGTAACACTTTGTATCGCCGAGGAATATATAGTATCTTATGTCACTGCTTAACTCACAAGGAAGCCGAGTCAGTCCTAAATGATTTCCACAAAGGGTCTTGTGGTGGTCATCTATCTTGTGGTGGTCATCTATTCGGGCTTGCGACAACCCAAAAAATCCCATGAGTCGGTTACTTATGTCCCACCATGTTTAAAGATTGCATTGAAGCGGTTAAGAAGTTTCACCCCTATCATGTGTTCACTCGAAAAATGCGCTCACACCCAGCCCCCCTTCACCCAGTCATTACCGTTGGTCCCTTCACCAAGTGGGGGGTAGATTTCATTGATTGCAACCCAACTTCGGCTGGGGGGAATCAACACATTATTGTGGCTATCGACTACTTTACCATGTGGGAAAAATCCATGCATACCATAAAATCCGATGGGAAGACTGCAACCTTATTCTTGTTCAACCAAATTATCGCCCGGTTCGGTATCCCGAGTGATATTGTCACTGATCATGGCAGTCACTTTCAGAATGAAATGATGGTAGAACTAGCATCCAAGTTGGGGTTTAGACATGGTCACTCATATCCTTATTACCCCCAGGAAAATGGGCAAGTAGAGGCTGTTAACAAGTCTCTCAAGACCATTTTTCAAAAAAGTGTTAGCCAGAGTAATTCTGATTGACACATCATGCTATATCCCGCGCTTTGGGCATACCGAACCTCGGTCAAGAATGCCACTGGTTTTCCCCCTTTTCAGTTAGTACATGGTGTGGAGTTGATACGTCCTATTGAATGCAAAATCCATTCTCTCAAGTTGGGAGTCAAGCTCGTACATGACACTTCAGATTTAGAGCGATGCCTCGTGCACCTAGAGAGTATTGACGAGTAGTGTCGAGACGCCTTTATGACTATCGAGGAAAACAAGAAACATGTCAAGGTTTAGTATGACAAGTCTGTCTGTCCTTGGTTGTATGTTGAGGGTAACTTGGTCCTCTTGTATGACCAAGCCAAAGAACCGCTAGGGGCAGGAAAGTTTAAACCCATTTGGCACGGTCCTTATGTCATGCGATGTGTTCTAGAAAAAGGAGACTACAAGTTGGAAAATTATGAAAGGAATAAACTGGACGAGCCCAGAAATGGGCTCTACTTGAAAAGGTATTACGCTTGAGCCCTAGGCTTGGGTGAAACCCTTTGTATATTAATGTAAATTTGGTGTATATACATATTTTTCCCCTTTCTCTTTTTGTCTTTGGCTTGCTTATCGATTTTTCCCTTTTGGTTGGCAGATGTCAATGCAGTCTTCGGTCTATATAGGATTCGCAGATGGAGCTAGTTGTCATACACGGAACTTGGCTTCTGCCGCTTGGGTGATTTACTCACCCAAGGGTCTGCTAGTGTCTTCAGGTGGCGTATACCTAGGGCCATCCACGAATAATGTGGCCGAATATAGTGTCATCATAGAACTTTTGTGCAATCCCATCTCACGTGGTATTCACTCTCTAGAGGTTCGCCTGTATTCTCGGTTAGTAGTATGTTAGTCAAACGGTCATTACCATGTGCGTGGTCCTACGTTACTTCGTCGATTCCTATGGGTACGTCTTTTAGAACGAAAATTTTATTTTATTACATATTTTCACATCCCTAGAAGTTCTAATCATGTATTCGATGCCTATGCTAATTATGTTTTAGATTGGAATTTGTCAGATTAATAAAGTAAATAAAACCATTAAATCAATATGCACATTGTAAGATATGAGTAAAGCCGAAGATCCCTTTCTATATATTTCAAAATAATAATAATATGGTGTTTATATTTCAAAATTGGGGCTAAAACCCTCAAAATACATATACAACTGATATACATATCCCATGTCATCTACGCCTGTGGCGTAGGATGCATATCATGATAGAAAACCACGACGTTTGTGAGACGCCGAAAGAGTCATACCCATGCTCTAGGTACACCAACAACTTGTCGTTGCATGGATTCAGGTAGATCCTCTACCTAAACCATAGGAATCCTCTGTGTCAGACGAGATAGGTTGCCCTACATGTTCTGTAGGAATCTCTTTGCTTCTCCTCCCACTGCCTCATCTCCCTGGTGCCTCTGTCTATGTCGTAAGAATCCCTCTGGTTGTTGCGGACCCACATATGAAATCACAAGTATCTAGTTAATATTCAAACACCAAAAAAAAAATATTTTTGTTTCCTTAAATAAAAAAATAGAAAAAAATGAAATATGTAATTTTTTTTACCTATGGTGCCATAAGAGGCCCCTGGTGGAAGAGACATATATGGATCTCCTCTGAAATCAATCCCCACATAGGGATAGTTGTCTAGAGCAATGATTTTTCTCCTCCACCAGAAGAAAAAATCATTGTTGTAGGGTGTTGACACCCTACCTCCCCCTTTCCGTTTCATGACTTCGATCCACCGCGCCATAGCTGGATCATGTGGTCCCCTAGGAAGGATCTCCACTCTAGGTCCCAGACTTGGGACCCACTCGAAAAAGAAGCTACAAAGGATAGAGGCAAACCTGAAGTTTTGCTTACCCCCCTGCTTGCACTCTGTCAACTGACCTTTCATATTGGTCAGCAGTGAGGTACACCAATCATATACATTGGGCCTCGCACACTCCTGTGTGTAAAACATAAGTGGTCTCTATGATTGATGCAGCGAGGCCGATCCTATGATCCTGGTAAGCACGAGCATAATAATATTCAAGATAAGGTTACCTATAGCCCGGATGGGGATTTGACTTCCCACCATAGGAGTCCTTGCAACACAGTGGGCCTCGATATACTCCTCGACCTTCATCCCACTCCCTACCCCATGTGACTTGATATCCACATCCTCTCCTCAGCGTGAAAGTTCGATCAAGAAGTAGATGTCATCTACTTCGATCCTTAATGGTTGTCCATCAAGGATAAATCTCTTGCTATCAGGATCTCAATATCCCACCAGCATCTCCAACAACCTCACTTGGGCCCTCATTCCTTTGAGATCCCAAAACTTGTACACACCACATATTTTTAGATTCTCTTGAGCCATTGGATCTTGATCCACTGTTGCATCTATCTCCTCATGCTCTTACTCTCTCCATTCCAACACCATCCTGCAAAAAACAAATCATTTTTGAGTGAGAAACCCTTCTTTTTTTCCATTTGTGTACATATACACGGTTTATCCACAAACAATCATGAGTAGGGCCTGATATACACCTCCCATGGTTAACACAGAGGCACATATCTAGTCATATACGCGACCTATTCAGAGAAACTCGCGTATACCGAAAACTCCAAATT
This sequence comes from Picea engelmannii, assembly GCA_009831015.1. Taxonomy (NCBI): domain Eukaryota; kingdom Viridiplantae; phylum Streptophyta; class Pinopsida; order Pinales; family Pinaceae; genus Picea; species Picea engelmannii. The sequence goes on along the minus strand of ML864328.1, from coordinate 4,270 downwards.
ACGCCCTAAAAAACTAACAAAATAGAACCTAATTCAAAAATGTAAACCATTGAATTTGAAGAGGATGGGATGAAGAGTTACCTAATACAGACGATTCATGATTCCATTGTCTATCACTCCCGCAATCACCATTTGAATCCTGGAGGTTTTTTCGTCCAAATTGCACTATTTGGGTAAAAATGAAAATGACACAGTAATTTTTTATTTTATTCCTAATTATAAGCTATTTTTACCCACTTGATATAGTTTTACGCTATCGTTTCGCCTAGAGGACTAATTCAAGAATGGTTTTAAGCTGGTTTTTATAGTTTTGACTCAATTTTCTTGTGGATTTCAAGTCATAGTTGACCGTTCATCTCCTCAGGAAGGTATATTCATAACTTAGAATATAGGATAGGTATCTACTCCATCGTGCATTTTTGCATTATCCTTCGACTACCGCTTTTTACGCCTTAGGTACAAACCCATTTATTGTGACACATAACCCTCCATCTACTATTAATAGCGTCGTTAATAAATGGTAGAGAGTTACCAAACATGGGTACCCTAGTTAGAACCTCTTTTGTCATTTGGTTCCCATGCTGAGATTTTTCCTTAGGATTGGGAGTCCATTACAATTCAATACATGAGTTTATGATGAACCTCATTTCTCATTCATGCAAATGCGGCCTTATTACCCGCAGACTCCCAAAAAATGAGTCTCAGTTAAGCTCGTTTCCAACTTGTCTAAAAACTGAAAAGATCACCGAGTGATTTGTCCCTTTCACACTCGTTAAAGTTGGACTTGAAAGGTCATGAGTCTTAGTTAATCTCTTTTACAACTTGCTATCAAAAATAGAAAAGATTGCCAAGTGAACTTGTCTTTTTCACACTCGTAAATTGGATTTGAAAAGACGTCTTTTTGGCACAAGTTTACCCCTTTTTCACACCAAGTAGACTAAAAGATATAAAAAAAGACATTTTTTGGCATTAAGTTGTGATTGCATCTCATGCCCTCACTTGTAGTATTGAGCCTTTAACCGGTTCTCTCTTTGCATTACAAACTGTTGCCTAAGCAATTTGCACCCTCAACCAAGCAAATCCTTGTTTATATCCTTCGCAATTTGACACCCTATACCTTGAAGGGAACATCACCTCGAGTGCACATCTCCCGCATTCATTCCCTTGCATTAAGCATAGGTACGTTCCAATGCTGGAACTAGTTTTGCTTACTTGCGACACTCGTTCCCTCCTCTGTATCATAGCATTCATTTGTTATGAAAAAACAAAAAAAGACAGGCGAGAAGGGAGTACTATATTGTAATTGGCAGCAGTTGTGTCACCTTTGAACATAGAACAAAGTTATTGAGTCCTTGTGTCATCACAATTTTGGGTTTAGCATGGCCCTAGGAAGCTGATCTCGCTACAGAGTTTTCTCTACCTACTGGTTACTCTTCCAATCTCTATATAGAACGTTCTTGATGCCTCCTGCATCTAATTGTTACATCATTGAGTCTATGCTGCCGGAGTCCACCATATGTCTCATGCTCTTCTTCAAAGGAAGTCTATCAACCTGTGTCAGCCACTCCTCAGAAATATTGACTTTGCATGTTGGCCATACCCTTAGTTTGTCTCAGAATCACATGATAATTTGGTCTTATCATGCACCCTAGCCCTACTTTCATCATTGGTAGGTCACCTTGAACCCAACAATCGACACTTCATCATTGGTCATTGACTGGGTGGTTTCCCTTGTGTTTGACGACAAGACATCTATTCACACTTTGGGATTCGTGCAGTGTCTTGGATGCCATTAGCCTTATTGGTGGTTTCCTCGCCTTTGTCAACAATTTTTCATCATTGGCTGTAATTCAGAGGGTCTTTTTCGTGTACCTCTTGCATTTGGCACACACAAAAGATGCACAGGGTCATTGGTTCATTAACATGTTCTTCATCCAATCTTCACCAAATCATGAAGCTCCTGCTTTGTTCCTCGTGTTGACTGATGAGAGATGCCTCAATGCTCCTCCTTTAAGCGGGTCTCTTTTCATCGAATTCAACTCATTTGTTCTAGATACAAGACCTAGAGTTTTATGAGTACCTTGAGGCTTGCAGTCATTAGTGGTAGGCTCTCTCACCATTGACATATGGTAATACATCAATGTCTCCTGATCAATGGATTTCTCAAGCGTTCGACATCGACTCCTTTTTCTCACTTGTAGAAATGTACTAGGTGCCTTGATACCTACTTTCATTATTGGTAGGTTGTCTCGTGTTTGTTAATGGTATACCTAAATGACTGGTAATCAAACAATGTCTCATCATGTTCGATCTCAACTCCTTTATTCACATGATATAGACTTGCACCTTTGGAGGATAGTGTAGAAGACTTGAAGACATCACTATGTGGTTGCATCTCTCATGAGATGTTTCCCCCCCTTCATTGGACCAATACCTATTTGACTTCAATGATCATGGGAGATCAGATTGTACTTCATGGTATGCAGATATCTTCAAATTGATTTTGAGACTAGTTTCACTGGGCCTTGTTCGTGACTATGACAACTTTTGGCATATAACCACATTTGTATTTGCCTATTCATGGCCATGAACACTTGTTTGGTATATTTTCCACATGGATCTGCATTGTATTCTTGGCAGCCATGTATGCAAAGTCAGTACATAATGTAATGAGCAATTGAGTTCATCCAACTGGTTCTCTACCACTTCACTTATGGGTTATTTATAATTTATTTTGGACATCGCAGATACTCCTCTGATATCACACATTAGGGGGCATCTGTTATAGCAAGATTTGCCTCACCATTTCTATCTTTCACAGAGGACCTTTTTCCATTTCCCTATGCAAAATTATCATCCCGTTTTGATGAATCCAGAGATAAAAATATACATTTTTTCACATATACGCTCCCTATTGGTTATACAAGATGCGTATACACTTGTTGTTCCACTACAAATCGTGTATATCGAGATTTGTGCCAGAAAATACAAAATGAGGCCGGGTTTCTATGTCACGACAGAAGATATCTAATCCTTGGCCTTCCATATATTGGAAACGTTCTGACTCGACCCTTCAATTGCATTTTGAAGGCTATAAGAGCACAATTTCAAACTATGGAAAAGAAGAGAAAGCATTCAACTTTGAGAGCACAGTTACTCTAGAGAAATTACTTCATATTGAGTCTGCATCCCTTTGTCCCTTAAGTCTGAACACAATGTTCAACCCCCAAGATCTTTCCCTATTGTTGAGAGGACCTCATTGCCTCTTTCCTATGATCTTGCATTTGGTGGAGGATTGGAGTGGTGGAGACCCATTTGGAAGGAAGTCGGTTTCTTGGTTTTGAACCGTGCCGACACGAAAGTTTGTAATGTTGTTACTTCTGTTGATCAATTATTAATAGAAATACTCCTTTCCTGTCCTATTGGTATCTTACAAATATATGATTATTATCCATGGGTGTGTTTGTAATGTTTATTAATGGATTATGCTATTTGATGTGCTAACCCCTTTTATATCATCACTATGTACTTGCTTTGCTAGTTGGTTGAGAACTTCTTACATGTATAAAGCTTTGGGTCAAAGTGCTCAATGGTGGAACATCATCAAATGTTGGATCGAGGTAGGCTTCTTTATTATATTACAAAATAGTCTATATAGAATATGTTGGAATTGAGTTGATTTCTGCAATCATACTTGTCTTTTTTGGTTTACCCTTGGCCATAGAGAGTTTCTCCCTTGTAACATGTATATCTGAAGCTCCATCTCCAACTCCTATCACCTGCTTCTTTCACACAAGTAACAAAAACTACCAACCTTTTTCCTTTCCCTAGTGCTAAGAATAATTATTAATGCCTTATATATACCTTGATTAACCAATTATATAATCAGATCCAATTATTGATGACAAAACACAAATAAAATGGAGGGGAAACATGTTAGAAAAACAAGATCGCGGAGAAATAAAATAAAACAAATCCGGAAATAAAACACAAAAGATAAACAATACAATAGAGACACAAATATACGTGGTTCAACCAATGTGGGCTACGTCCACTAGAGAAATTTCCAGGTCCTTTCTTTATTTTATCCAACAAATGAAGGGATACAACCTACAACACACCCATTGTAACTTCATCTTCTTTCTCTCACAATCTCCTCACTCAGAATGCTATATTCACAATGATACATAGCCACAATAAATTTCCATCATAAAAGAGGGTTTCCTTTTAGGGAAAAAAACCCTAACATAAATTCTACCTTCAGATCTCT
>WSFP011424118.1:0-22538 GCA_009831015.1 Picea engelmannii | reverse complement strand
CATCCTTTGAATAAACCAAGTATCAAGAAATTTATCGAAATATGAAAATAGAAAACTAGTTGAGCATGCATGTGACCACTAGCTTAGGAAATCCTCTACAAAGTTCAACCGAGAAGACGGTTTGACTTTGGGAGTTAACAGACATCACCAAGCCTTACAAGGATTTATACTCATTTGATTCAAGAAAAGTTAAATGCATAGGTTTGATCAAAGACTTGTGTATTACCTTGGCACAAATCCCAGCCAAAAACATGGTAATGGATATTTTTGTTGCAGATATTCCTCCAAAGTATGGCATGTTGTTATCTCGATCATGGGGAGCCAAAGTACAGGGTACCCTACAATTGGACATGTCCTATGCTACCATCCCTTTATTTGGTCAGCAAAGAAGATTGTACAGGGAGACATTTTTGAAATACATGGTCAGTAGTCAAGAGAAACCACACAACTACCCTTATACTCTGTTCATTATGATTTGGAATATTTTATTTTATATAATGATGGTGACATGGATAGTCAAATTGCACAATTGGAAGATGGTGCGTATAACCTGGAGGAAAGCAAAGCCACCCATGAAGAAGATAAAAACAATACAAACTGATGAACCAGTAGAACCTCTCTGGAGTTTAGATTTCGATGGTGTTGTAAGTAAAGAAGGAGTTGGAGTTGGAGTGTGGGTGTGCAATTCAAAAGCAAGGTATTCAGAAATCCATTCTTATAAATTAAATTTTCGGTGTACCAACAATATAGATGAGTATGAAGCATTAATGCTTGGTCTAAAATTGTTTCAAATCTTGGTGCCGAAAGAATTTCAGTAAGAGGTGATTCTGAACTTATTACAAAATAGATCAAAGGTGAGTACTCTGCCAAACACCCAAGACTAAGGGCCTATAGAAATGTTGTTTTGGATTTTTTGCAATGTTTTACTGAATATGATTTGCAGGTGATTCCCAGAGGCCAAAACATACTTGTTGATGGATTGGCTACTTCAACAACCACTTGTAAAATACCATTTCATCCTAATCGCCAGTACACAGTTGAGGTGAAATGCATACCTGTTGTCCCAGACAATATTAGGTATTGGCAAGTGTTTGGTAATGATGAACAGATTGATGATTTTCTACAATCCAAAAATGAATTTAAATGTGCAAATATTGATGTAGATAGTGATAATGAAAGTGTAAATAAAATAGATTTAGAAGAAATAAATGAAAAAGAAGAAAACTCAGATTTTTTGCAATTAAAGGATAACATTATGCCTAGAGGGTTAGTCCCATTGGAAGAATTGTTTGATTTCAATGATGTAGCTAAAAAACCAAAAAATGAACCTACTGGAAAAGATGTTGAGGACTGTAATATAGGGACTGATAAGGAACCAAAAATGATTAAATTGTCCAAATCTTTACCTCCTGCTCAAAAACAGAAATATATTGAACTGTTCAAAGAATTTGTAGATGTTTTTGCATGGATCTATGAAGACTTGAAATCCTATGATACTAGCATTATACAACATAAAATTCCTATAAAAGAAGATCATAATCCTTTCAAACAAAAACTTAGGAGAATTAACCCCAAGTTGATGCCTTTAATTGAAAAGGAAATAAAGAAAATGTATGATGCCAAAATCATCGTCCCATTAAGGTTCTCAAAATGGGAGTCCAATTTAGTTCCTACCAGAAAAAAGAGTGGAGAAATCAGACACTGTATTGATTTCAAAAAGCTTAATGAAGTCTCCCTTAAAGACAATTATCCCTTGCCCAAAATGGATCATATTTTACAGAAGGTAGTTGGATCCAATAGAATTTCTTTGTTAGATGGATTTTTTGGCTACAACCAAGTCTTAGTCCACCCTGATGACCAAGAGAAAACGATGTTCACTACACCTTGGGGCACTTTCACGTATGTGAAAATGCCTTTTGGTTTAATGAATTCTGGTGCCACATTTCATAGAGCAATGGACATTTCTTTTGTGGATGAACTTGGAATATTTATTGTCATATACCTGGATGACATAACTATTTTTTCAAAAACAGATGAAGAACACTTACTCCACCTTAGAAAAGTTTTTGAAAAATGTAGGAAGTTTGGAATCTCACTAAATCCCAAGAAAATCTTGATTGGTTTAGAGGAAGGTAAATTATTAGAACACATCATATCTAAAGATGGAATCAAAATAGATCCTAGCAGAATTGAAGCCATTCAAAAAATAGACCATCCAAGAAATATAAAAGAATTGCAGTCTTTCATAGGAAAAATAAACTTTCTGAGAAGATTTATCCCCAACTTGGCAAAACTTCTGAGAAACATAACAAACATGCTGAAGAAAGATACAAAAATAAAATGGACTTTAGAAGCAAAGCATTCCTCTGATCAGGTGAAACAGGCCTTGACACAAGCCCATGTTCTTGTCAGTCCTGATTATACCAAAGATTTCCTCCTATTTTCTTTTGCCTCTAAGCATACCATTACAACAGTCCTTTTGCAAAAGAACAGTGAAGGCCATGAACAACCTATAGCATTCTTCAGTAAATCCCTGAGAGATGTTGCATTGAATTACAACATCATGGAGAAACAAGCTTTTTCTTTGGTGAAAGCAATTAAATATTTCAGAGTATATATTCTCCACTCACATATCATTGCTTATGTTCCTAATGTTGTGGTGAAAAATATTCTGACCCAAGACAATCCAGATGACAGAAGAGGTAAATGGATTGTTGTGATCCTCGAGTATGATATTGAGATCAAACCAACCAAGCTTATCAAGGGTCAAGAATTAGCCAAACTGATGGATAAGTCAAACTTTCATGCTTTGGATATTAATTTTCTAGCTGCAGTTGATGAACAAGAAGAGTAGGTGACTCCACAAGTTAAAGAGGTTTTCTCAAACTCTCCCTGGTATGCAGACCTCTTTTTTTTTTGCAATCATCTACAAGCTCCTCCTGGTTTGACAAAGACTAAAGCTAGATTTTTGAAACTTAAAGCTTTGAAATATTGCATTTTGAATGGCAGTTTGTATTGAAAAGATGTTGGAGATATTCTACTAAATTGTTTGTTGAAACATGAAGTTGATAAAGCTTTGCATAAATTCCATGAAGGAGACTGTGGTGGACATTTGAATTGGAATACCACTACCAATAAAATTCTTAGAGTTGGTTTCTACTGGTCAACTTTGTTTGCAGATGTCCACAAGAAAGTGACCTCCTATCATGAATGCCAGATCTTTGAAGGCAAAAGGAAACTTTTGCCTTTACCCTTGAAGCCAATTTCAGTTGAAGCTCCATTTCAATAGTGGGGTTTGGATTTCATTGGAGAAAACCATCCACCTTCATCAGGCCATCACAAGTGGATTCTCGCAGCCACTGATTATTTCACCAAGTGGATTGAAGTTGTACCCACCAGGCAAACCACTGATGTTGTGATCATAATTTTTTTGGAAACTAACATTCTTTCTATATTTGGATGCCCCAGGAAAATTATCACTGACAATGTAGCAACATTCAAATCAAAAAAGATGATAGAGTTTTGCAGCAAGTATCAGATCACCTTAGGACACTCTACAACCTATTACCCTCGGGGCAATGGATTAACAGAGTCTTCAAATAAGAGTTTGGTCAACATTATCAAGAAGATGTTGCAGGACAATAAAAAATCATGGCACAACAAGTTGGTACATGCACTTTGGGCAGACATAATTACTACAAAGAGGTCAATTGGTATGTCTCCATATCAGTTGGTCTATGGAATGGATGTTGTCTTTCCTACTTCTTTAGGTGTTCATGTCATGAAGTTATTGCAGGAAGTACAGGTAGAACCAAATGACATTCAAAGAAGAATCAATCAAACTATACAGCTGCAACAGTCCAGAGAAGAGGTCTATAATCAAACGTAGGTGATTCAAGAGAATATAAAGAAAATCTATGACAACAGGTGCAAGGCTGATGACTTCAAATTAGGTGATAAAGTACTGAAATGGGACTCAAGGAATGAAGAAAAGGGCAAACATGGAAAATTTGACAATTTATGGAAAGACCCATTCATAATCCAGGCTTATAGAGGAAGCAATTCATTTTTTATCAAGGATATGGATGGAGCAGATCTGCTAGGAGGACCTGTCAATGGAAGAATGCTCAAGCATTATGTTTCTCAGGAATGAATATTTTTCTCACTCATCTCATTGTAAATACCACTTTTACTTTTATGTCAGGTGTGGGTGATTTTTATCAAGTGGTTGAAGCCCGAAGAGAAGGCCCTAAGCCACTGATCAGGATCACCAGATTTACATTTATAATAAAACAAATAAGAATGCAGAAAAAGTAATGGAGAAGAAGATTCAAGGCAACATGTAACTGGTTCTTGGCACCTCACAAGGAGAGCACCATCCCCAAATGGAGCCACTGTTACAACCCTATATTTCATAGTATCACCTGGTGATTAGAATTTCTTCCTCTAGTCAATTTTATTGTAAATAATGTTTTATTCTGCAAATGATTTACAAAAGAAAAAGAAAAAGAAAAGAAAAGAAAAAAGAAAGAAGAAAATAAAAGAAAAGAAAGAAAGGATAAAATATAAAAAATGAAAAGAGGGTATAAAAATAAAATAAAAAAGAGAAAATATAAAACACCATGAAAATAAACTTGGTTTGACTCATACTGTATAATCATGATCAAACCTTTTAAATTTATGTTGTTAGGTTAGTGAATAAATTTGGTCAAACAATGTAATCTTGGCCAAATTAGTTATGTTAGTGAATAAATTTGGTCAAACAGTCTAATCTTGGCCAAATTAGTTAGTTTAGAGTAATAATTAATCCAACAGTCTAAGCTGGATTAATGTGTTAGTTGATTAGGTTAGGAGTTAAGTTAGTGTTTTCTATTTCAATAAAAATTGCAAAAAGATTGATAAAATACCTTTTATTTGAGTTAATTTGGTGTTTTTTAGCCTAAGAAATAACACATTCGTGAAAAAATAAGAAAGGGGTAGCCTAGAGCTACCCACCGCATGATTTTACCTTAAGTTTCTACTGGACGTGACTATTTGTCGTGATGCGACTAAAGGGTGCACAACTTCTATCGACAACATCCAGCAGTGCCCAGATCAACGACTGTCAGTGCTTTTTGGACCCCCCAAGATTTCTGCCTTTAATGGTGGGGGGGGGTCTGGAAAAGCGGTTTCCTTGGTGCGGGACCTGCATAATGTGTCAACCTCTCATCATTTTGGACCCCTCCCCACCCTCCCCCCCGCTCAAATCCACTTACTTCCTACCCCCCCCCCTCCTGAATCCTACCTAACCACCTACCCAAAACCGCCCACCTCACTCTGCCACCATACCCCACTAACTCTTGTCACACGTCACACCCCTCATACCCATTGTCCAATCAATGCCTTCCCCATGACCGTTATTCATCCAGTCACCATCTCGCGCCATAACGGACAACTCCCTGCATTGTTTAACCCCGTTTTCTTTACCGTTGCTACACTATTCGCAGATTCGGACATTGTTGCCACCGCGTCAAATCCATTTTTCGAGCTAAATGCCACCAAGATACGCTGACAACAGGTGCCATTAATCCGGGTAACTACAATCATCCATTTTTCACCCTCAGATCTCTGTTAACCATGGATCTCAAAGCTAAATCCACTGAAACATCTGAAAATCCATTTCTTCCCCCTCTCGTCGACCTGGATGGTGTTCCCCTAGCAGACAAAGACTATAGAATTACAGAGCCGAAGTGTGGATTCGACTTCTTCGAATTGCACTTATGGCTAAAGGATATTTTCTTGGATCAAAGTGATGAAATTGGGATCTGGGAGTCGAATTTGCCCCGATACATGTTTCCTCAGACCTCTCATTTCCCTGAATTTTCCCTTAAGTGTCAAGCCCATTATCTTCCTAGCCAAAGGGCCACCGTATCTTCGTCTGATGAAACCTTGTTCACCACTACCCCCGAATCGATCAATCAGGTGTTACAGATCTCCAGAATTGACTCAACAAGCTCTTTCTCTGTCGAAATCCTGAATGATCTCTATCAGAAACTCTCCTTCCCCCAAAGAGCCCAAATTTTTGAAATCTTTCTGCTAGAAGATGCTCAATTGCCTAAGAAAAACCCTCCCTACCCATCTTCCATCATCTCTGTCAGGGAAAACCAAATTATTTCCACCCTCTGTTACCTGTTAGGATATTTTTTGGATGAGTGGGTAGATGAACCTATCTTAGGTTTTCTATCCATTTTCTCCACAGAAGAAAAAGTCACAGTCCAGTTTGATTTCAGTCAGTTTTTGGATGACAACATACATGAGCAGTTTTTCAAATTCTCAGAAAAAGGAATGTTCAAGTGTTCATCAGTACTGGTGTACATGTTCCTGTTCTTTCAATCAGATAGATTCACATGTGCTCTCCCAAAATTGGACCGGGAAGGAAATCCTCAATCAGTGACTTCATGGACCTCACTAGTGAGGAAAAATTCCACTGAGTTCAGCTTTAAGGATTTCATTGATCAGTTTTATCACCCAGTGGTGTGCATGCTCAACAACAGAATGGAGCCAAGACTTAATGAAGAAGTCCAGAGAATTCTTCACCTCTTTAACTTGGCCAAAACAGGGGATTGGTATATGTACCAAAACCATGTTGAAATCAGAGTATATGGATGTGAATTGCCACCATATAGACTGCCAAAATATCTCCCTGTTAGGATCGTTGCATTGGAATATATCAGGCAGATGGTAAAATCTGATGACATCGATTTTGTATCAGTTAAGAAGAAACAACAACTCATAATCAAAATCCTAATTGGTTCTTTCATATGCAACAACAGAGTTGCAGGAGAAGAGGATGACAACCTCTTGAAACATATGAACTTCACTAGGAGTTTCACATGGAATTATGACCCATTTGGTGTCATATCAGAACTCACGGTCAAACAAAAGAGCACTCCTTATGCTCATGTACCCAAGGCTGAAGTGGAAAAGTATATGAATCAAACAGATTGGAAAGAAAATACATTGCTGGAAACAAAAGAACAACCTCCTCCTGTCACTGTTGCACATACAAGCAGTCCTCAAGTACAAACAAAAAAAAGAACAAGGAAAGAGGTTTCCCCTTTAGTCATAGAGGTGTCAGCTGAAGATTTTCAAGTTTACAGGAAGAGGGATAAAACTAGTCACACATCGGACATGTTTAAAGAAGGAGAAACACAATCCACCATAGTCATGGAGGGACCAAATTCCTCAACATTCTCAGGCAATCAGTTCATAGTGTCCACATATTCATCCAAGAATCAAACAGACACTAGTCTGTCAGCTGAGTCCTCTCATGAGCCAACAGGGTCAAACATATTTGAAAAATACAAACAGATCAAGGAGAGGAATGAACTCCTAAATAGCAGTACATATGCCCAGTTTTGGAAGAAAACCTCTACTTCCCAACATAGACTATTGTCATCATTTGACACATAATAGGTAAGAATGCAAATGGAATTCCTACAAGCACAAATCCCTCATCCCAAGATAGTCGTTGACTACAAAAAAACTTATTTTGAGTTTGATGTGGAGGAGGTCCATCCAATGGACCAAATGGACATGCACAGACAAACAGGGGAGATGATTTTCTTCACCTTGATGAACACATCATTGACTGCTTCAAAATTGTAGGTGTCTTTGAATAACATACAATCTCAATTGACGCAGGAGAATATATCCTCTTTGTCCAAATACAATAAGATTAAATCTCTAGAAGAGTTAGTGCTAAAGATTGGATATGATCCATCGAATGTCAAGGCAGCTGAAGAATTGTTGAAGAAGAAAAATGTTGATATATCCTCCTTGAGAAAGCAACTAAAACTTCCAGCCACTAAGGATTCACAAGCAAAGGAGATAACTGAAAGTGAAGGCCACAAATAGGAGATGTTGAAGCTGATCATGGAGCAGAATGCACATATAAAAGAGATGGAGGCTGAGTTGGACAAATTGATAAAAGAGAAAGAACAGAGAGTGCATATGGTTGTTATTCCATTGGAGGCAATCCCTCTGACATGAGTTAGTACAACAGCAGTAGAGATTCCATCAATGATCTCAGTGGAATTTCCAGATGCTTCTGAGAAGCTGGTGAAGTCTATGGAAGACATGTCCCTTCAAGGGGAGGAAATTAGAAAGTTGCAAGAAGAGGTAAAAAGCCTCCAAGATATAAAGTCCATGTTCCAGTCCAACTATCATGCATAAATGCATAAATGTCAGAGACTCAGTCAACAACTACAGCAGCTTCAGAAGGAGACTGTCATGGCCAAGACACCATCTGAGGCCAAGGAAAACATTTGGATGGATATCAACAAGTCTATGGCAGAAATATGGCCATTCATACAAATTATTTTTGAACAACATGAACTGGTATAGAAGGCAAGAGAAGCAAATGAAAAAATCAGAGAAGAGCTAGGAGAAATACCTACAGAGGCCTTTGAGCTCATCAGGTTCCTAAGTTCTAAGAACAAGCAGGAGTTGGAAGCTATGGAGATTGAAGATAGGACAGAGATCATCCTTGAGGTCAAGAAGGTCTGGACCAAGAAAGGTTTGATGTTGTAGTTAGAGGAGAAGGCTTAGGTGATGGACATTGGAGTTCAGAGGATTTTTCAGAAAAATTGAAGTACTACACAAGAAGGGCATCCCTGGATTGCTAGTGATAAATAACAAGCTCATCACCTTGTCAGATTACAAGCAAAAGATCAGTATAGTGGCAAAGGATGGTTCCAAATTTGTAGGTATACAGGGAAGCATTACTGGCAAGGCTTTCCTAGAAACATTACAGATGGAACTGAGCATCCAACATGAGATAAAACATATTTTCATCACAAAGCCCAGTTTTGCCAAGTACACTGAGATGGACGAGATATACAAAAAGTTACTCAAGGTTGCCATCCCTAGTAAAAAGAGATGGGAAGTTTTGTGTTCTTTACTTGACTAAAAGTGATGAGGAGTTTCGAGTCAACATGGAACAAACAATTAAGTCAAATGGTATGAGTCATCAACCACTTCCACAAAATCAACACCAAGGATTTGAATAGATCAACAACATTCCTATATTTTGTAATTTAAGATCTAGTTAGTTAGATTTTTTCTCCATAATATCCTGGTCATTTATGACAAGATCATATGTAAATTATTGTATAAATACTTCTTCCTTCGAAGTATTGAGGGTTGATTTTTGCACCCAGGAGCTACTGTGTAATATTTTCAAAAGGATCGACCAATAATAAAACAAGCCAATTTACAGGATTCTTGTGTCAAATTGTTGCTAATGTTTCTCTTTCTCTGTTAAATATTTTCTTATGCTCTGTGATCATTTATGTATTTCAATTTCTAATCATTAAAAGGAAGTCAATAGAACATAATTTATCTTGTATACTATGTCTCTTGTCTTTTAATGGTCTATATGTTTTCATCTAATATTGAGTAAGGGAATTCTTAACTGCTCCTTTTCCTAGTGGACTTTCATACCTTTTATGTCTTATTCATCTCATTAAATCTTAATAGATCAAACAATTTTACTACCTTTCCATGTGAAGAAAACCTCATAAAAAGATGAATCTGATTTTGATCTTTAATATAGACCCCATATCCCAATGGATAACTAATGCATTCTTTCAGCCAACTATTATAAACAAACAAACAATTCGGACTGTCACAACTAGCCCAACATCTAAAAACTTAAACAAATCTAAATCATACAGAGAGATCCCTCTTTGAAACTGGCAGGGCTAGATCTCAGTTTCAAAAGTGGTTTTGATAGTTATCTCTGTCAATTTCTTCTACCTTTGACAACCTCTGGGAATTACAGAGTGATAACAAACACAACAAATTCATTTATAATATCCTTCACGACAAACCTATCAAGCCATAGTTCAACCTTCTTACCACTTTTGGTTAATCGGGGTACATAAAACAAGTTTTCACTCAAACTTGGCACATGATACACATTAGTGATCACACAATTTTAATATTCAATCCTACCACAACTAAAAATAGTAAGTTCATAAGCATCTACAACAAATATCTATTCTTTTGTAGTTTTACTTAATGAAGAAAAGGGAGAAACGTCCTTAGCCATATGATGGGTACAACCAGAATAAACCATCAACTCACTTTTAGAAGTGTGAGTGTGTAATGAATGAGAAGTACTAATGGAGAAAGTATAACTATCTCCCTTACCTTCTGAAAGTTAATGTTGTAGGTTGGTTGGATGACTAGTGGACACCTTGCCTTCAATATTATTAACCTTATCCTCAATATCTTGGTGTTCTTCCAACAAACCTTCTCAACATGTCATGTATTTCCACATTATCGATAGGTATTCTTACTCTTATCTTTCTTAGTTGATGACTGATCATCATGCTTCTTTTGGTTGGTCTTGTCATCACAATCCTTTTCAAGGAAACTCCATGATATTTCTCCCAATTGTATCCTCGACCTCTTTCTCTATAGCTTTGTTGACCTTTTCCCTTAAGGAGATGGGCATGTTTCTTTTCTCAAGTTTACTATTCATCAAGCAACTATTATTATACCCTAATTAGAAAACCACAAAAATAATGAAAGGTATAGTCCTTACTGCCTTCTTTTCTGGAAGCCCAACTAGCATGAAATGTTGAACAAAAAACTCTTTAGGGTGTCTTTAGATCTAGAAATTGATTGAATTTCTTTGGAAAATCATTTACTTAGTCACCTAATTTTAACTAGATCTCCTTCATGCGAGCCAAACAGTCTTTGATCCTATCAAAGGAGAGATAATTAATATATATCAACTTTTTCTCAAGCTGCATAACCTCACTCTTGTTGATATTTTTGAACAAAACCATATTCAAAGATGGATCTGTTGGTGTTGTAAAAGGAAAATTAGCAAAATCACTGTCATGCTCAACAACTTCAAACTAACTGTAAGTCTTGGAACTCCCAGTCTTTGATCATCCGATCTTGAAAATAAATCCCTCAATCGTCAAATGGAGATGATGTAGATATCGTCCATTCGCTAAGTAATGACTTGATCATCGAGAGATGGATTGATTGATTGTGACTGCCTCGAGAGAGAGACTGTACTTCGTCTAGTCAGTGTGTGGCGATGATGTCATCTCCTCATTTATGCCTATCCCCTATTACTTTGCTTTGATGTGTGCATTCGGTATGCAAGGCCAACTCTAACTCTTACAGGACTAGTTCTTCCGAACCTCTTACACGAACTCTAATGCAAATCTTCCCGGGGTTTAGATGAAACCCACTTGCCTAAGGGGAAGACTCGTTTGTAAAAATGCTCTAAAAGGATATATAAAGAACACCAAATGAAAATAAAGTACATGGAGGTGCTTTGGGGTATCAATATAGCGTAATATCAAAAGGGTGTAAAAAAACTTTTGAAAAGGGCATCATCCGTTGTGAACTGCCCAATTGAGGGAAGATAAATAGAAGTATCAACTCGTCTAATCGAAGCACAAGACGTCTAGGATATGCTTCACGAGGTTTGTCAACAATATCTGACTATACAGGAGAACAAAGACTCGTAAAGAGAAAGAGTATAAAGAAAGGGCATTATCAAAAGTTGAAGTACACCAAATTAAGAAAATGTTCACTAAGGTGTTTTGGGGTATCAATATACCTGACTGATGACTAAAAAATGTGGTAAAGAAAAAGAAGGGTTCAGGACGTGGACAACCCAGCTAGGGCAATCAACAAAGTGACGACGAAGGCTCCTCCCAACAACCTATCCGACACACCAACAAGTACGGTTGATTGCAAAGAGATAAACAATCTGTTGGTTGGCTCGGTAAGTAAGGTAAGGTCAAAAGCATCGATAGAATAGTATGAATACATCTATTAATAGAGTCTAGAAAATCTAGTCTTTCTTTCATGTTTCTTTGGAGAATTCTGAGTCAAGAGGATCCAATTTTGATTTAAATGGTCAAAAATGGAAACTTGATCTTGGGATCAAATCTCTTATTTCCCAGATCGTACGCTTTGGTAGAGAACTTAGCCAGAGGGATACTTCTTATTATCTGGAGGAAGATTTCTCACCTTAGATTCACCTATCTCACCTCAGGTAGGGATTCCATTCCATTAGCCAATTGAACGATTGATTTATCTGTCTCTCTCACAAGCTGCGAGGTATCACCTGAAATAGATTATCTTACCTTCCTTAGATAGATTCTCCTTTGGTGAGATTCCAAAATGGTGAAAATTGATAACTAACGATTAGACTTGGATTTGGTATACTTCATATCTGGCCTAAAATGCTCCCCTGATCGCATGATCTTTCCATCTAAAAGGCCCTTGAGAACCGGGTGACGAGAATCAAGAATTATCAATTTATCCTATCCCCACCCAGGAACAATCAATAGCCTTACTGGTGATAGGAAGAAAGGGTACTTGATTGGTTCTGTGAAGAACTATATACTTGTGACAAAGGGCTACTTTACTGGTTCCGGGAAGAACTATATACTTGTGACAAAGTGCTACTTGACTAGTTCTGTGAAGAACTATATGCTTGTGACAAAGGGCTACTTGACTGGTTTCGACAAGAATAATCCTTGCCTTGGGATAAATAACCTATATGAAAGGGATAATCTTGGAAAAATGGATAATCTCTCCAAAGAATAGATATATTCATATTTGAGAATCTCTCCTACAAAAGAAAATAATATATCCAAAGAAAGGATAATATATCCCCAAAGGAAAAGGATAATCTCTCCTCTGGAAAGGGGTAATCTCTCCTACAAAAGGAAATCATCTCTCCTCCAAAGAAAGGATAATTTATCCCAAAGGGGTCAATACTTACATGGTTTCAAACCTTTTTCCAGTCAGTCTTGCTTAAGGCAGGGATGAAATAGCTGAAAAAAGGGTATTACACAAAAGGGTAGTCCCCGTACTCCTTACATCCTACTTATATTGGGGTAATAATCCCTACCTCCTTTATGTTAGGATGTTGGGTTGGTACTACCTCCTATTTCTATTAGGGTGATAAGCCCTCCCTTGTACTCTCACTGAGGTCGCTAACTGTGGCTTGACCCTTCCTTCGAATCCCCTTTTAGACACATGTTTGTGCCTTCCCAATGGGATAAGACCAATCATTGTTTCCTAATCCAACTAGGTTACCCTCACTAACACTGGTAGCAAATTGAGTTTTCATTGGAAGTAGTCTAGTCTAACTGGGTGACCCTCACACCAAACACTGGGCTAGGTAGCTTACGAACCATAGCTCTCTCACAAAATAATGTTAGGAAACATGACGTATAAGATATACATGATAAGGCAAGTCATAAAGCAAGGTTACTTCACCATTAATCAATCTCCTCATCTCAGTACTTATCTTTGGGATTCGGTACTAAGCTGGTCCAGACTAGCTCGTGTTTGGTCACAATTGGGCCTGACTAGGGAGAAGAAAGGAAAGGCATTGGTCCTTGAATATAAATGAATCTATTTCTTGCTAGTCATAATCCATCTTCTCTAGCAAGCGAAGCGATAAGTCAATCACACTATCTAGTCATAAGGAGGGCAACAGATGTGGGAAAGATGACGAACATATGAAGTAGACATAAGTGGGAAAGGGTAGAAACGAGTTGGAAAGAGTCAATTAAGGAGGACCCCTTTAGGACACCAACCCAGAAGAAAGGAAAGTTAGAAGGGAAGGATACAACAAACATGTAACTAAACCATGCCTAAAGAAGGCAAATCAGATGTGACGACAATAAGCTATTGGCCATTTTCTTGAGATCATGGGTAACTAAAACATAGAGAATGAGGAGAAGATTGCTCTTATTGGCTCTCCCACTGCTTATGGTGGTTGTTCCAGGTAAACTAAAATTGCTACCCTCGTCTTTGCTATCTCTGTTTTTTGATCCCGAATGGGCTCAGATCCTTATGCAAGGTATGTAGGAACAAAGCCTCTTGGAACACCATCAAATGCAATGTGTGATGGACCTTTTGTGATTCCTGAAGATGCGACGTACGAGTGACCTATACAAGCTCTTGATTTACCAGTTGTTTCTTTTATTAAAAGGAGTAATGAATTGTTTGTTGGTTCTCTGCCAACTATCTATGATCCTTCAACTTCTTCCATACATGGTTCGAACAAAAAATTACGCTTATATGAAAGTGAATCTTCCTAGAGATGTAGGTTGTTATGACTCCCACAACATCGTCCTTATTCTCATTAATAATGAACTTATCATGCTCATCCTTAGGTTCTGAAACCTTAGGTTTTGTAAATTTCCAAAGCACTTTATACTTTAATAGCATTTCCATATCTTGTGCCCACATGCCATAGTTGTGGCCATTCATAACCATGGGTTCTTGCTTAAATTTCATGGTCATTATGCAAATCCTAATCATATCTATAAGTCAAAACCTAAGTAAATATACTAGAGAGACTCAACTTCATGGGAGTGTGTATACGAGCGACAACCTCAAAAGTGATCTGTAGACAACAAACTAAGTCTTAAACCAACAACGTTGATACTATGTTGGATAACTAGGGAACTCCATAAGTGAATAACAATTAATTCTAAGAAAAGGTGGCATCGATAGACATCATTATAGCACTAAAGCACACATGAGCATAGTTCAATGTATGGAATGAATAATCAACACATCATATCAAGTATTATATGATATACCAATTCATAGGATCATTTATATGTAATCAAAAGAATAACTAATTCCCATAAGACAAGGAAGATATAGTCAATGTTGATTAATTTTTTCACGCCTAGATATCTAGTTTTTATAGGACTTAGTGGCGAACACTATTGGTTGGTCCGACTAGTTCACTATCTAGTCAAGTTTTGAGTGTCGATAACATTACATTGATTGTATTCAAAGGATCTAGAGATGAGATGAATTTTTTATTCCAACATCCTCCTCATTTTTGTATCTTTCTTCTAGTTCCTCCTCCTTCCTCTTGTTTTTTCCCCAAAATTCTCCTTTCTCTTCCATGATTTGTCTCCTCCTCCCTTCTTCTTACACATCCTCCTCTAATTTTTCAACTCCTCCTTCCTCGTCATATTTTTCTTCTCACCCTCTTCCTCTCCCCCTCCTCCTTCCTCTTCTTATTTTTCTCCAAATTCTCCTTTCTCTTCCATAATCCATCTCCTCCTCTTCCCTTCTTCTTCCTCTTACTACTCCTTCTCATCCTCTTGTTTTTCAACTCCTCCTTCCTCATCAACTTGTTCTTCTCACCCTCTTCCACTTCTCCTTCCCCTCCTTCGTTCTCTTCCTATTTCCCCACAATTCCACTTTACACTTTGTCTCATCCTACTCATTCCTTCCTTCTCTTCCTCTTCTTCTTCGATCTACTCTCCCTCTTCTTTCTTCTTCATCGTCTTCCTCCTTCTAATTCTATCTTCTCTTAGGCTCTTCTCTTCTCTTCTCTTCTCTCCCCCTTTTTCCTTCTTCCGTTCTTTCCTTTCGATTTGTTGAGACTTGTTGAATGCCCAAGCCTACATTTTACACATGAAAGAGTTAAGTTTTAAATGAAATAATGTTGGACAAAATTCTATCATGAATATATATGTGTCTAGTGGATTATGTTATTTGCCTACACTCAATTTTGGTTATTGCATTTATGTTCTAAGTATTTTGCATTTAATCTCCAATTATGTACTTACATTGTTAAATATATGAGTTCATGTATGATGGATTTGAATCTACAAGTCATGGTGATGATCTCAAGAGAATTGATAAGGACAAGTAAAGGACAAAAAAACAAGTAGTAGCAAACATTGATGACAAAAAGACAAAGGTGCATAATAATCACTTATCATATATTTTATTTTATTCACAAGGATCACATCAATATGGATGGAGAGCCCTCAAATCTCTAATGGAGTTAGTCATTTGCTACAACTAGAAGTAATTTTTGTCTTGTTAAATGCAGTTCTTCATGTTTTTTCAAATTAGGTGAAAAATTAGAGTTGTAACTCATCATTTGAGTCGGTCATATGCTACAACTAGAGGTAATTTTTATCTTGTTAAATGTAGTTCTTAATTTTTTTCCAAATTAGGTGAAAAAACAGAGTTGTAGCTTATCATTTGTAAGTTATGGCAATAGTAATCATGGTTCTTTTTTATGGAAATAAAGTGGGAGGAGTATAGGCACGAGTCAATCAATGGAGAAATAAAATATGCTTGGAAAAAGGCTATCAACTATGTAGAAATGGTGGATGACTTGCAACTTGTGACAACTGATATAAATTATAATTAATTTTGTCTTTAAGTGTGAGAATTCAATGCTTATTGTTAGTTGCAAATGTGTTGATTTCCCTTCAATTTTGTTTTTACAATGACCGTCATAAGCATAAGAAGAATAAGAAGATAATGGTGTGGCTTTGAATGATGGTTGTAACATTGACAACATATCAAGATCTAATTGTGTGACTTTAGTCAAAATCTCTAATTTGATTTGTGTACTCTTATAATCGAGCTTAATATTTTTCTAGGCTAGCGATAGAACATTTGATTATGAGGAGAACATATATTAATGTGTGCATGTACATAAGATTCTAATTTTCCATGGGGTGGCGGTAGACCACTTGTTACATGGAGAAAAATATCATTTTTTATGGATTTATAAATGCATTTTTCTTTATCCTATATATTTATGTGTATTAAAATATATTTTATTGATTGGAATATAATGAAAATTGCTTAGAAAATTTGATAATGAATATATTGTTTAATAATCAATTAATTAACATTTAATGAAAATTTAAAATTAATTAATTAACATTTTTACAAAAAAATTGCATTACGGTGCGAAGCAAATGTGATACAAAACACTGCAATGCAAATTCGACACAAACACCACCATAAAATGCAAAAATGACACTAATATGACACAAAATGTGAAAATGATTCCAATACGACACAAAAAATGATGCTTAAGTGTCATTTCGATGCAAAGTGTCATTTCGATGCATGACCATGATGTAAAGTTTGATGATGCCCTCATATGCATTAGACCTTTAGAAAAGAAAAAGAAAAAATAATAATAGCAAAGGGAAGCGATGAAAATTTCGATGTTGGGGCCTTGTATTGTAGTAGTGATATGTGTGCAACACCAAACCAAGGTTTAAATGGTTTGATTTGCATTTAATTAATACAAAACCATCCCGAGCTTATACTTTTTGCAAATATTGTAGTGGAAGTAATCCAAGTTGCTAATAGCTTCAAACAAATTATATGTTACAATGTTTGATATAAAAGACAAAGAGGTAAAACCATCCCCACATGATGTTTATCAAAACCAAAGAGTTTCAAGACTAGATAGAAATGACCAACACTCAAATGATTCAACACTTATATAAATTGGGTGGATAATAATGCAAACATCTAAGTTGACACTGAAGGGGAAAACTGATGCTAAAAGCTTCCACATGTGCAATAATACACTTATTCAAACAATTTCCTAGACCAACAAATTAAACATCACAATAATTGAAAATTAACCTTATTGTAGTAATGACCTAATAAACTATGAAAATAGAGCTAAACAAAATCCAATTAGAACATAAGAAATTTACACCACATTAACAACAAACCAAGTCTCAAAAATGTCAACTCATTCCAATCACTGTGTGTAGACACCATAAACCACTACCAACAACATAAAATTCAATGGCTTCTACTTTTCCAAAGTTGAGTAAGCAAGATCTGTAGCACTTACCTTCTAACTCAACTGAGAAGAGACACACACATGTTATGTTTGTAGAGGTTGGTGCAATTCCATCCACATAGCTACTTTCAATTATTAGTGTAACAAAGGCCAATGATAATGCACATAAATACAATGCCTAACATAAACCTAAACCTAACATTATGTGCCACTCTACTTTTTAATGCAACTCTATTTTTTAAGGCAATTCTATTTTTTTAATGCTACTTTTTAATGTTGAGCCAAGGATAATTGTAGTGCTTGTTACTTTTTAATGTTGAACCAAGGATAATTGTAGTGCTTGTTACTCTTTAATGTTGAGATAAGGATACTTGTAGTGCTTGCTACTTTTTAATGTTGAGATAAGGATAATTGTAGTGCTTACTCTTAATTAATGTCAACCCTGTCGAGTAAACACATATCCACAATGTCTCTGCAAATGTTGATGCAATTGGTAGCCACAAAGTCACCTTGAAGCCACCCACACATAACTCCAAATAGACACTGTGAAATGTAAAGAGAACCCAAACACCACATTGGACGACCATACCTAAACATTAACCCTATACAAAGAGTGCAACAACTTGAACACAACCAACACAACCACTAAGATCTCAATTGATGCAAACCTAATCCCTCCCATGCATTGTTTCAAAACATAGATGCATATGCAACAAGCCTACAATGCAAAGAAAAAAGATAACAAAAGTATCCTTTTGACATCCTGTAGTTTTTTTTCACATTCACTCATCACCAGTTGAAGCACCTTATAAACCCAAATCCAAAACATTGAAAAAATCAACATGCAAAAACAAAGATAACAAAACCACTGAGGCAATGAGAACATGACAATGAGAACTCTCCCATGGAGAATGATCACTTCTCTCCTTGTTGGCTTCACAATTTCCCACAATAGAAGCAACACAAGCCATTGAGGTTTGAGCCAAAGTACACCATGCCCTTGACATGTAGTGCTTTTGTAGCAAGCCCATGATGTGAACAACAACCGACAATAAAAATAACCTAGCCATCAAAGATCAATTTCAAAACCACTAATGCATGAGTGTACAACATAAGAAATCCCACAACTTAGAGAACCAAAATCACGAAGGCATTGGGAACATAACCACATTGAATGCAACCAACAACCATTGATGCATAGTGCTTCGTGCAGGGCCGAGAAAACATAGGAGAAACTCCAAGCATAGGCAACACAGAGTCAAAACCACCAAGGCATCCATAACACAATGATTGGCATGCAATAGAGTGCATTCACTACTATTAATCCCTCTTAAAGCCAAGGACAAGAGAACCACTAGGAATGCAACCTACATCCATTGATTCCCACACCTCTCCATGGAGGCCAAAGAAAACACACATATAACTCTCATTGTAGACAACATAGAGCCAAAATCACCAATGTTGTCAAAACACAATGACTAAGGGAACTCCAAACATAGTAAATGTGAATGCTTGCCAACTTGCTATTCACAACCATTGCAGTGAAGCTTGTTCACTACCACCTACATCACTAGGCTAGGTGGAGGACATGTGATGACCATCAAATATTCCATATTTTTCCAAATTTTCTTTACAACCTCTTTCCATCACCCCAAGCATAAAATTCATCCTATCACAATGCTTTACCCAATCACAATGTAAAAAAATGGATTTTTTCGGGAAAACATATTGTATTTGCAAAATTAAAATATTTAACCTCAGACTATGATATCTCTGCAAAAGAATTTAGTCTTCACTCTCCAAGCAGACATATTAAGACCATAGAGCAAAAGCTATAATTGAATGCAAGGCATAAGAACTAATAAAGTATTACTATGTATGTATTTGGATTGTGCCTCTGATCCACTCTTTTCCCTTAATATTTAATACTTGTCAAAATATTAATAAAAAAATGTGTTGTGCTCATGAATGCGAGTCACAGAAACTAATAAAGCATTATTATGTATATACGTGGATCTTGCCTTTCTTCCAACACCCTTAGTCTTTTCCCTTAATATTTAATACTGGGCAAAATATTAATAAAAAATGCATTGTCTTTTCCCTTAATATTTAATACTTGGCAAAATATTAATAAAAAATGCATTGTGCTCATGCCATGTTAGTGCATGGTTGTATTTTGCTCACCTGATACAAGGTTGCACAGAGTTATTTATTTATTTAGTTGGTTTTAATGAAAGTCATACGAATTGCAATGATTTAATGGTAAAGAAAAGGTAAATATCAAGTGCACCACACCACATGTATGTCTTTTATACAATTTTAGAATATAATTGCTTATATCTTTTTCAACAATAAATTTGATAAGATTTTGGCAAAAAACTAAAGTATAATAAAATAAAATAAATCATGATTCAAAATTAGTGTATAATAACAATTGTTCAATTTTGAATAAACTTAAATTGTTGAAAAATATATCAGATCAAAATTTCATGTTGAGATCCATATAGTGAGAGAGATTGTCAAATTGAACAAACCAATAATCTAGGAAAAGCAATCAAAAAACTTTAACAAAGTACTATTTTTTCCAACAAAAAAATTACTCATTATATTTATATATAATTGTATACTCATGCAAAAACTTAACCAACCATAAAGGGAAAACACACTCATACTTAGTTAAGCAAACACATACATAAAGATGAACCCCAAGCACATACATAAAAATGGACCCATAACATGTAAAACTATTACAAAACACCCAATAAAAACTTAGCTCATTGGCCCAAAAAAAACCTCCCATAATAGATGAAGAGAAAAAAATTCACATAATAAAATATTCTAACAAATTGTTACTCAAAGATACCTTCTTTCCAACTTTATTTGAGATATACATTGATCAACCAAAATCTTTTGGCAAGCACATTCAAGACAATGATACTTATCTTATCATTATCTTTTAAATTAAATATTTATCATTATCTTTTAAATTAAATATTGATCTCTTATCCCTCATTTACTTTTTAAAATTAAGTAGTGATCTATTAGTTGTCACTTAACTTTTTAAAACAAATAATTTACTTTTAAAATTAAGTAGTGATCTTTTAGCTTTCACTTACTTTTTTTAAACAAATAGTTTATTTCAAAGGCAATCAACTATTTTTTATAAAACAATTAAAGTTAAAATTTTATTCAAATTCATATTCATCTATAATTTTAAGGATGAAAATTTATATTAAAATGTAGAAACTTGGCTAATCTTACTAGTCCTTAACATGCAAAATGTAAAATGAAAATATTCAAATTTCTAAAATTTTTATATAGTTTCTATAAAATTTTGACGATTTTTAAGATAAAATAGTTTTATTCTATGGAATTTGGACAAATTACTCTTAGAAAAAATAGAAATTAATGAATCTGTTTTTTTAAAAAAACCATAAAAAATTAATCAATTTACAAAATTTAACCCCTAGAATCATTTATGTTCACATTAAATCACTTTTTAAAACAAATAGTTCATTTCAAACTCAATCAACTACCCTTTATAAAACAATCAAAGTTAAAATTTTATCAATATTCACATTAGTTAATGTAAACTAAATTGTTCACAAGGACATCAAAATACCACAACAACCAAAACTTTAATATGTGGAATAACTAAATTCCAACCACTACTTTGACTTCTCACAGATTCCAATCAATCAAAATAAAATAAGTTTTCCACATGATTAAACAACTCCCTTTATACTTTCTTCCCCTCCTTTCCTTCTGTATATCTCAACCACAACACAACTCCCTTTATTACTTTCATCCCGTCATTCTCGGTTGAATATCTCAACCACAACACCAGTCCCCCTGGTCCATTCTTCCACAGCATCCTCTTCTTTCTTCGGCACATCCTGTTCTTTCTCCAAAAAAAAATAGGATGAGAGTGTCAGGATTCTTTTGGAGGGACAAGACATAACTCTCCAAACAGAACTGGAAGTTCAGAAGGTTTCACGTTGTAAAATAGGGGAATGATTAATATTAGCACCTCCCACTTCAATACGAGGAGCTCATCTACTAAAAAAAAATGGGTTATGGATGAGTTCTCCTGATATTGAAGTCGGGGCTTCTCATTATTTCCCTCTTTTACAACGTAAAACCTTCTCAGTTTCGATGGACGGGCAAATATGGAGTGTATGCTCAAGCCCTGGGAAAGTTTTTTAAGGGAAAAAGTGACAGTATCCCTCTTTGAAGTTTCATCTTTAAGCAGCCGATTCGATCTCAGAGGCGTATCTCCAACTCTCCCTTTCCTACTTGCTATTTTATTATGTTGTATTGATGTACAAAATTTTGGGTGATTTTTTTGTGTTAATAGAGATTGTGGATAAGGGTTTTAAAAAACAGTTTTGGAGGGGTATATCATTCAAGGCAAAGAGGGTATATCTATATAGATTGTGGATAAGGGTTTTAAAATACAGTTTTGGAGGGGTATATCATTCAAGGCGAAGAGGGTATATCTATATAGGTTGAATATCTTAAGATAAATACACACCGATCAAAGATCAGTGCATCAGTATGTGGTCAAATATCCAATTATTTGGAAGAAAAAACAAAGAGCTTCAAAAACTGTTATTGCAGCAGTGGCAGGTCAAGGGTGTGGAGATTTGGGTCTCGGCACAGTTGAAAAAACTACCCCGGAAAAATAATTCTTCAATAATCGTAACAGATCTTATTAGTTCAACCGTGCAGAGATTGTAGCTACAAGGTCCTTTATTTCCTTCATCAGGGCTTGACTCAACTTGATCTGCAGATAGATAGTAGTGACGAAGGTATGTGCAGCATCTCTCACCTTCCCTAACCTTTTCTGCTTGCATGCCTTCAACTAGCCACCTCATCATCCTTTAGTATTGTAGGATTT
>WSFP011424117.1:0-22538 GCA_009831015.1 Picea engelmannii | reverse complement strand
CAGTTCATATGATGGAAGTATAGATCCACACTGTATCTTGGGTGACTATACCTTTTTGTTAATACAATTATGGATCCATAATGTATTTTCTGGCGGCCATACCTTGCAAGTCTTTATCACCCAAGCATAGGTATGCCTGCTTTGGGTTTGAAACATATCATAATATTTGTTTGATGGTCGTGTGTAGCTTCTGCCAGGTTCTCTGACTCCATACCCTTGTTTGAAAAATTATACAAAGTACTTCAGTCATCAGTTTCCATATTCTAACTTCACACTTTGGGGGGAAATCTCTTGCACATCAAAATTACTCACTTCAATAGTGTTTCAAGTGTCACAAGTGTCGCAAACATCATACTGTCATATTGCCTATGTCGTGTCTCTAACGACATCACAGGGACACTTAAGACACCTTCAAAGACTGGTTTAAGAAGGATAAATCATATGATGAGGAGTACAAAGCTTTTTCCATGATGAAAACTACTTAAAAATTAATTTTGGAGGGCAACGCTCCCCTACGCACTGTCAGGGAGTGCCAACGCTCCCTACCCTCCTTTGGGGGAGCGTTGTAGCACCATGTGCACCCTTCTGGGGGAGCGCTAGGATTTTCTGAAGGAATTTTGGGCAGCTCTCCCATACCCATTATCAGGGAGTGCCAACGCTCCCTAGACTTATTTGGATGAGCGTTGCAATGCTCTGTGCACCGTTTTGGGGGAGCGCTGGCATGTTTGAGAAAATTTTGGGCTGTTGAGGAGAATCAGGGAAAAATCCCCCTTATCTTGGAAATCAGTTGGATTCGAATCTGAGGTCAAGCTTACATCTTAGGGAGGATCCACAACTTATGGAGAAATATACTCAACCTATCTAGGCCAAGGAGGCCACCTAGGGGAACGCCCGCCTAGGGTGCACAAGTCAATCACCTAGGTTCAACATTTCTTCACCTTTTGATTATGAATTAAATATATGTAAAATAAATGGTTCCCTTGGTATATAAGGTGAATCGAGACTAAAATAAAGAATTATTACCTTTTCTTCTAAAGCTATGTGTCTTGGTTATTTTCTTTTATGAGTTTTCATTTTACATTCATGACAACTTCATTTTTAGGGTTTCTGAAGAATAACCAGTGTGCTTCCTTCATGGCTGCCTCCTGGTGACTTCGTTTTCCATGCTTCCACCTATGAGAGAAAGATTATCTCATTATCTAGCCACTCTCTTAGGGAGAAAATAATTTCCTTCGAGGTTTCTGAGGCAGAAGTAAGAGGTACATCTTGCAGAATAAGTCTATGTAGCCTAGCACTCCTTATGAAGGGAGTTTTTGAAGTTGGTGCCATTTGATCCATAAGGATTGCACATGCCTAGGTGGATAGAAGCTATTTATCAAAGATTCAAAAAGTCAAGCCCAGGTTTTGATGGGTTACAAAGTAGAGGATTGTGGAGCATCCCTAGTCTCTATCACAAATGTGGTATTCTCTTGCTCTGTATCCCACCAAGTTTGTGCCAGTCCTTCTAATTGCAAGGCGAAAATCTCGAGTTTTCCTTCCTCGGTAAGGCTTGGACATGTATTGGAATAGGTGGATAGGCTATGGATCCAAGAATCCACCATTTCAACATTTGTTTTCCCAACAAACGTGAGTAGTTGGATTCGAGTGTCCAACCATAATAGATCTAGATTGTTTTGTTGTTGCATTCTGAGTAGCTCATTGAGGATGGAGGCAAGATATTGGAGGAGATTTGATGTGTTGGAATATGAGTCGACTTCCAAAGGATCTTTTCGTGGAGGCATTGTGAGGCCGACTGAAGAGAAAAGGCGCCCCTAGGTTGCAATGTTGAACAAAGGACTCTATTTTGAGAACATAGGACTCAAAACCCTGAGGCAACAAAGCTTGAGCTGGTCTAGAGGGAGAGATCTGTATTGTTTTATATCTGTGGAGCTCCTCTCTGTGGAAATGGATATGTGGGAGCCCTTGGGGCTTATGAGATTCGTGGATCTTCTTGCATAAAATGGAAACCCTAGAATGGGAAAACTCTGGATTATTTCATGAAAACCCCCAAAACAAATTTGGCTCAATCTTCAAGATCAAAATATTTTCCATAGATATTGAGGCTTTGATACCAATTGATCTACCCAAGAAGGTGATATATAGGAGAATGTGACCACGCAAGACATAACTCGGCTTCTGACCAAAAACTCTCCTTAGGGGCACAAATATGAACAAGGGGGCACCATTAGTTTGGGTGACCAAGAAAATGGGAATCCAGACCGGGGTGATCCGAGAGTGGCCAAGAGGTTTTTTGGATCTCAGAGTGATCTCTGGGTATTAGTGGGAGAATCCTAGTGCAGCCATGGAAGAGGGTGCACTCACTTCATTCCCACAAAGAAGAAACCAGCAAGGGCGCAAACCCTAGTTGGTGCGCCCTCCCTTCTGCCTCAGAAAACTCGAAGGAAATGATTTGTTCCCTAAGAGAGTGGCTAGATAATGAGATAATATTTCTCTCAGAGGTGGAAGCATGGAAAACAGAGTCACCAAGAAGCAACCATGAAGGAAGGCACACTAGTTATTCTTCATAAACCCTAAAAACGAAATTGATGTGAATGTAAAATGCAAACTCAAAAAATAAAACAACCAAGACACATAACTTTAGAAGAAAAGGTAAGAATTCTTTATTTTAGTCTCGGTTAACCTTATATACCAAGGGAACCATTTATTTTACATATATTTAATTCATCATCAAAAGGTGAAGAAGTGTTGCACCTAGGTGATTGACTTGTGCGCCCTAGGTGGGTGTTCCCCTAGGTGGCCTCCTTGGCCCACTATCCAAAGAATATCTAAGGTGGTTGGGTCTCTCCAAGATTATATAAGGAGGCCTTCTCATGGTAAAATCATATGGAAGATTAGAGGCATCAAACTTATGATCTCATAAGGGAGAATTACCAGTAACACATATTCATTTTGATCATGGAACTTTTGAGCAAGGGTCTGGACAAAGAGAGCTTGGTGAAGCTGCTACATCTACATCATGGTTGTATGAAATTTTCTTTTTTTTCATTAATATACATATGTTATTGGTCTGTTTCTTTCAAGGTTGTGTTTATTACACATGAACTTGCCTCTATTAGATATATCTAGTTTCAAACTAATCTTAGTAGAATATGAAGCTTGTTATGTCTTTGTTTTTTTTCCAGGAATTATCGAGGAGCTTGGGGATCAAATCTCAACTCAGACTATGTGAGGATGAAAATCATTAAAAAGGTACACCTTTCTTCCTCTTATCTATACATTAGTTTATCTAGGTTTAAAAGGATGCCAGTGACCAATGTTAGCACCCTTTCTGTCTTGGTCTTAGGAGTCTACATCCTAAGAGAGAATCCACTTGTCCGCAGGGGGATTTCTCTGTAACAGACTCAGGTGAGGCAGTGAAAGTCTTAGTCTTAGAGGTGGAGGGTGGCCCAGTATTAGCGCCTCCACCACTCTCTAGACTACTAGATTTCGGCCAGGAACCACCACCCTATTGAGGAAAAGATATGAAATGATCCTACTCAAGAATTTTTAGATTCTTCTTGTCTAAATCAAAATAGACGGGAATGTCACCCTATGTTTATAGCCATCAATATAATATCCTAACTCACAAGTAATGATTACAAGTGCTTAGGCTAATCCTTTTATAAATAAAAGCTTGCTGGAAAATTCAGTATTTATATGATTTTATGAATATAACAGTTGCTGAAATAAATGTAGAGACATAAGTAAATACACCAAGACAATAACCAATACAGATGAGACATAAAGAAATCCTTTATTTAATTCCAATTCATCAAATAGTCATTCTCTTTACAAAATTTCGTGAAGAAGTTTTGGACCAAAGTCAAACTTAGACGTCCCCGATGAAACGTACAAAAGGACCTCTGACAAAAAATAAAAAACTGAACTCTAAAAGATGGATCAACTTGCCACAGATTGCTGCTCACCCAACTCTGCACAATATCCTTTGTCAGTCATGAAAACTAATTCACAAACAGAAAAGTCTACACATAGTACCAAATATAGATCAACACCTATGGAAAAAAAGTGTCTGAATGATGTAATTCAACCCTGAATCTAGCTGCCTACAATAAGACCATGCTATCATAAAAAATAATTAGGATTGTGATCATTAAGGAATGAATGAAAATTGAACTATCTCAACAAACTCAAATACCAAACCTTAGTATGCTTCTCGTTCTATCCCCTTCTGTTCCTCCCTTTCCTTTTTCCTTTAAGCACATTAGAATTGGTTGAAGTAGTTGAACTACTTCAGTAGTTAAGTTAACTAAAAACTCAACCAAATTTTTAGTTAGGGGGAAAAGTAATAAATCATAATAAGGCTTTTAAATAAATAATAACTAGTAGGTGGGACCCCTTGTGACTCCCTTTATCTCTTAATCATCATAACATAACTAGTTAATTAAGAAAAACACCCCTCTTTGTGACTCCCATCATGACATTCATATTTGAGAATTTATCTCATTGATATTTGAAATTATTTTCAAAAATATATTACTCATATATCCAAATAAAACATGTCCAAAACTTATGAATTCAATTGTCATCAACAATAAATAAAATAAAACTCAAAAACCATATTTTCCACTCTGAGATGCAATCTTTCCTTGGTTGCTACTGTCACCCTTTGATTTCTATGAATTCGCCTTTGGCTGTGCTGAGCCTTTAGGAATAATCTCATTGATAACATGAGAACAATTGTCCCTCAAATGCATCTGGGAAGACATGGATTTATCAGAGCCATTGGAGGGGGAGGAAGGGGAAACAATAGCTTTTCCTTTGTCAGGGCATGCTGGGTCTCGGATTTTAACCTTTTTCTAGCATGAGGGGATTGAACTCGTGAGTGGACAGGTGAATCTTGGACAATCTAATTGATAGGCGGGGGAGCAGGTAAGGACAAATTGTTCTGACGATGATGTTGGGAGACTAATGAGTGGAGAATCTCTTGCCATCCATCGTTTTTGGGAACCTCAGGTTGTAAACAGACACGAGGGGGAATGAGAATACCAAGGGATTGTGGAGATTGGAAGGGAGGCCTTTCATGCCTAGGTTGGACCACTCCTTACCCAATCCAATTGAAAAATCCAGCCTGAAATAACTGACCTAACTCTTGTGAGTCAACATCAAAGTGATTGGAGAATCTAGGCCTTCTAGGGCCCCTGTTCCAATTACCTCTTCCTAAGTTACCTCTGCCATGACTACCTCGGTTGAAAAAACTCATTCCTGCATGCATGATTGATTAGCAAATAATTATTTTAAAAACCATACATGACAACTCCTTAAAAATATGAAATAAATTTTGGCTCAGCGACATATCAGGCTCATGCAATCCAATCCAAACAAATTGCTTAACTATTTTCAATGAGCACGGGGTGAACAAAGGTTCTAGGATATGTGAGGGGTTGTATTGAGCGAAAAAACGTTAAAATGAGGGGGAAACAAATCATGGTTACTTCTCAAAGACAAAAAACAATCAACTATAATGTAAACCAAAGAATATATCATTGTGTTCCAACCAAGAAGATGGGATTTCATACTATTTCAATACATAATTCTCTTAGCTATAATTAAATCTTAAGAACAAGGAGTGAAAAATGAATGTGGGAAGGTGAGGGGGTTATAATTAGAGAAAAGAAAAATAATGGTAGGGAAAGAGAGCATATACTGTTCATAAATTAATTAAGTAATCCATAAAATCATTCTATATCAAACGTAAAAGATCCAACACCAACCAAACAATCATTGCGATCAAATGAACAACTACTGTGTATAATTCAATCAATTCTGTGCATTAACTTTCTCACTGTTCGTAATCAAATATTTAACACAATGTCATCAAAACAAGAAAATATGTATTCCAGAACAACCTCAAGAAGAGTTCTGTTTCTTCTCATTTATCTATTTAATGTTTTAAAACAATTCTCAAATGAATAAACAGTAACTTAATTCCACTCTTTTCAACACTAAAACATCAACCACTATCCATGAATTATTTCATTCATCAAACCAGACACAACAATCGTGCCCTCTTTTATTCCTCAATTCTGTTTAACAATTAAGTTGTAATGGGACCACACTGTCACAGAATCTGTGCTCATCTCTGATATCAACTATACACAGTGGAAAGTCAACAACAATCATCCATATAACAAATTGTAACAACCTTAACTTTCTATTTAAATGCACAACAATCACTACTTCGACTTATATGATTCTTTATGATACATAGACCAGTCAACAAAACACAAGAGCGTTACTGCGACTGTAAATGTCTATTTACTCTAGATCTAAACATCAAATGATGCTGAGCTATCAATCCAATACAAGGAAACAACGACAATATGCCTAAATCCATTTCTCAATTCAATCATACTGCAACAAAACCATGTTGTTATAAAACCCATGCCCATCTCTGGTGGCGCAATCAAACAATATCCATAACATACAAAGTGGATGACCACACCATAACTATTACAATTGAAATACTCCCATTTGGGAATTTAAAACACACAGTCACAACAACCATCAACTCGACATAACATGTTGTAGGAAGCCCACACATACCAATGCATCACTCACGAAGCATGTTGTGACTTAATCAATTATAAACTGATGTTGGGTTAAAAATTCAATAATTACAATGTAAGAGACAACGACTGTGTATTCAATCCCATTTCTACAATCAACCAATTAAGCATGCTGAGCTTATCAATTCGATTGTCATAATAACCAATGCAGTGACTAAATACCCAAACCAACACCACTGTCATCATAATCAACAAAGACGAGCCAGTAATCAAACACCATCAACAATACACCACCAAATCATAACAATCAACAATATACCCGACAAGACATAACAGTTCCCTCTATAAAAAATTGGGTTTGAGAAATCAAGGGTTCTCTCTATGGACCAACACAGGGAGACTGGAGTTGACCCCCAACATCAGGTGAGAACCTCCAAGACCAACGGTGTACACACAAGGTATACCACCAATAAATTTGCAGATAGTGTGATAGTTCACGAGATAGGAGAGACTATTAACAGAGGATCAAAGGCTTCATTTTGGTACTGTAACAACACTTAGAACACGTAGGGTATAACCCTTGTGGTTTTCCCAATCAAACGAAGAATGGTGAGATAAACAAAGATGAGAAATAGAAATCAACCTTAAGCAAGGCCTTTGGCATAACAACCATCATAACCCATTGCACAAACATTAGTAACATGAATGAACGCATACCCAAGTGAAACAATACGCAGTGACACAAGGGTTTTCAAACCCAACAACCCCATACCAACAAAATGACTGGGTATGGTGATAAGAATGCATGGAGAGAGCCAGCCAATCTAGACTGAATGAAACCCTTCAACCAAGACCAATAAGGATGACATAGAGCCTTCATGGCTTCTAATACTTAGAATGATCAATGAAACTGTGACTTCAAACATTATTGCAATGAAAACCACACCAAACATTCATGCCAGAAAAATATCACAATTTTACACAGTTTCCAGTATTAAGAAAAGAACAGACCCATACATCACTGAGCCAATATCTAGTTCATAACCAGAGCGGGTTCATGGATGGCGAAAAGATACACTTGTAACCAAGAAACCCTTAAAAATGCTAGCTTGGCCAAGCAGTTCTTCCTCTACTTTAAAATCATAGCTTAACCACAATGAACACAATTGAACAATATCCAAGCTAGGGTGACGACCAATGGGAGGGGTATGGAGTGACATGTAGTAAATGCACATCGCCTCCATCCTCGAGTCATTCAATTCCTTAGTACATGCCAACCCACTATTCCATTAATTCATTCAATTAAACCATTTATCAAAACCAACATCCACTATTTGCCAAAAGCACCATCGTATGTCACAAGAACCACTAACAACCATACTATAACTATTATTACATGTGTTTCCATATAACTCAATAAATCATATAGCCACTAAACCCGTTAGCTAGGACTAACAACTATCCTTTTAATTCAAATGCATATAGTGTAGCATATTAGTATAGTATAGTTTCTTCCTTTTGTATTTTGTTTATATTGATTTTTATCTCTTTTCAACTTCTCTTATGTGTTGTTACTAACACGTCTCTCGTGCAGGTGTCACAGTAATGAATCCATGAACAAATAGTAAGGGTAACAATGGATAATCATAGGCCATCATAACATGAAATTAGAGCTTACAGAAACAACACATAACATGCCTGATCCATCATTCATTTGTCGCAATTAGAACCAATACATAATAGGCCTTATCCATTACCAATAAAACCAATATTTGATCAATCATGTAGAACCTTGTAAGTAGTGTCGAACAACAACATAAACATGAAATAAGAACCAGATCTGATCTCCCAATCTACAAGGGGGTCACACCTACTAGTATTATATATTTTGTTAGCTTATAATAATAGTCTTTAGCAATAATTTGCAGGCAAAATACTCGTTGTGATTTTAATCGTCAACAAACTGGAGAATCCACAGGGAAATTTGTTTTCAACATATTAGAACTCAGAACTCATGGTTCCGCAGGTCATGAAGATATAACTAGGAAGATTATGCAGCAAGGGGGAGTGAGCGGATTTAATGGAAAAATGACCGGCAATTTGGGAATAAATCTTGAAAAGTGTTAAGTATGAGGGGTTTTACCACTGAACTGGTATTGACACTTAACTTCAAGGAGAAAATTTATGGACTTGATCTATTAAATTCTCAATTGGATGAAGAAAAGGAAAGCAGAAGTAGGATATATCCCAAAGAATATTTTTAGACAACAATGGAAGCAGATAACAATTTCAAGTGTGCTTTTTGAGGCAAACATCATGACAACTGTGTCATCTTGATTTCTATTGACCAACAATATCTTGCGGGAGTGTCACTATGGCAGAACTAATCCAACATTTTATTTTGACGAAGTTAACTAAAATATCATAAGCAACAAAATCATGACAGAAATAAAATTGCAAAAATTAAAACAACAGTGATAAAATGACAGAAATGTAAAAGCAATAGGAAATGTTTTAAAACAGAAAGCATAAGTCAAACTATTGTAAATCAGAAAAGAAAATAGTGAAAAATTGAAAGAAGATCTAGATTACTAGTATACAGAAAATCCAAACAGCGTTAGAACTTTTCACGTTTGTCCCACGTAATGTTTCAAGTGAGAATCGTTAGTGCTATAGGAAAACAATTGCTCCTGTAAATCCTTTAGAATGTAAGAGTTAGTATCCAGGACAAAATAAATTTTGAATGGATCCAGAAATAACACTTGGAACTCTAAGGAAATTATCAGCCCTTTAACGTATACAATTAGGTCATCAATACAGATATGGATACTAATTAGTTCACCAAGAGTTGTTTGTATAGGTCTTTTAAAAGCGGTACTTGCATTAGGTAAGCCATAAAGCATGCATTTATAAGTCATGGTATCCCAATTAGTGATAAAAGTGGTTTTGTGAGCGTCTGCCCCTTTTTCCTTGATTTGACTATAACCCAAAAAACTGTCAAGTAAGGGTCTCATCTGTGACCTTACAACCTGCCGCAGAAACATTTCCATGTTACGAGGAGGGAAATGATTTTTCATAATAGCCTGAATTACTGTGAGAAAATTAATGCAGGTTCTAATATGATCAGTGGCCTTCGGAACATGTCCCCAATTGGAAACCCATTCAGGATACTTGACCGGAAAGATGATCCCATCCCTTAATAAATTTTCCAACCTCCTCTGAAAAGTTGCTTTAAATGCAGAGTTAATAGGTCTTTGTTTCTGCCTAACTGGTTTCATGCCTTCCTTGACGGGGATAGAATGTTGTATAAGACTAGGATCAAAACCATGAAGATCCTCATAAGACCAATCAAAAACATCTTGAAATCCACCAAATATCTTGGAAAACTTCATTTCTTCTTTATCAGAACATTTGGCACCTATTTTGACATTTTTTGAAGATTCGGGTGCCCCAATGTTCAAGGAGATGGTTTCACCCACCTTCCTTCTTGACTTCGCTTATTTTTGTTTCTCCTTATTGCCTACATCACTAAATGAAAACGAACTCTCTAGAGGAGTCACACCCTTAGGAATCCTATTGTCTTCTATGGATATAATTCCTTAGGCTTAAGAGGTTCATTTTGAATGAAATCACAAATGCTCTCACTGTTAGGGAAAACCTGCCAAGATTTTATATTGTTAAGGATATGCAGACAATATAGAGGTCGAAAAGTACAATCAGGTCTGTGAGGAAAAAGTTGTTGATTAGGAGAAGCTGCAAAGACATTTAACTGATCAGACATTGACTTTAAATCCCTCTTAACATGAGTGATGTTGAAATATAAAAGGTTTGAGATAAGCGCCCAAAACGTTTGGGTGTATCGTTTCATCAACTTGTCACTAGGAGAGTGAATTTTATGTACAAGGTTCAAGACAAGATCAGAATCCCCCAAAAATGAAATGTGGTCACAACCAATATTATAGACATTCTCAATGACTAATAATAAAGCTTTGAGTTCAGTGACATTGTTTGTGCAAGCAAACTCCAACCTATAAGAAAATTTATGGATTTTTCCTACAGGAGAAATCAAGATAATTCCAGCTCCGTTACCTTCATTAGAGCATGAACCATCAAAGTGCATGTGCCAAATACCATCATCTAAATCAATTTTTTCCAAGGGAATGTTATCCTCCTCAGTAAAGATGGAATACACCCCTAGGTCCTCTTCGATATAATTCACATTAAGCTGTGGAACACTCTCTATGTAATGTGATATCCTTCCCTCTCTAAGAACTATAATTTTTTTACCATTCCGAGGAACCGATAAGTGTGTCCCATAGAGTGAGAGGTATCCACCCATCAAATCTTACCAATGTCTTCCTGGGATGATTGAGTAATTTCTTACTAGCATATCAATTACCTGAATACTAAGGGTAGTCCTTATTTCAGGGTGAGCGCACAAAACTAAGGTCACATCTTTAATCTCACCTATGGTTGTTTTTTGTAGAGTATTATAGGAGAGCATGCTTGTGGCATTTTCTTTTGTACAAGACAATCCTAGCTCTTTCATAATAATCTTTTACATCATACTTGGGCCAAAACCGCCATCAATGAGGAAACAATGGGCAATCTTATCCATAAACTTTACAGAAATGTAAAAAGGGGGATTTTTTACAGGGTATATAAAGTTATGTATGCCTACTTTATTTACATATTAATCCTCTTCATTTACCTCTTCATAAATATTGGCTACAATAGAAGATTTTCTTTCCATGAATTGTTTCAGATGCATCTGTCATTCGGGGACGACAACCATGTCCAAAAGGGTTGCATCTGCTTTGATGTTGGCCAACTGATTCAAGATATTGTACTTGGAAGAGGGGAGAGGTGAAGTTGTTCCTTGACTATCAGGAACCTTAGGAGCCTGAATAGTAGCAGCGGGTGAGGATGAGCTCGGGCAAGAAGAATTGCAGGGAGGATCAAATTGTCCCTTGGGAGCATAGCCTTTGTTCCTAGTATTGATGATCATGAAAACTTCTGGCTCTGCAAAATCTAGGACAACGATAGTAGTTTATGGTATTTTACCAAAGATATTATCTATGTAACTCTTCATTTCCTCACATGTGGCTTCCTCATAGTGTTCCTCACATAAGTTACACCAACTTCGAGGCAAGATAGATTTAAGATAAAAATTATTTTCAATCGAATTTCTAAAGGGGGGTGCAAAAGAGGATAAATCTCCAGGGGTGAGAGGGGAGACAATTCCCTTTCTCTTGAATTCTATCATATGATTATTCATGTCTTGTACTAGCTGTAAGAGGGAGGACATGTCTGTCTGTTTAGTCGATTCTCCCTGAGGAAGACTTGTTCTTTCAAGCTGTTCTTCATACTCTAAAAAAGTATGCAAAGCGAAACCGAGATTATCAATGGATTTTTCCTCAATCCTATGATGGTAGGGGGAATATAATGCATTGTAGTAATGCATGAAAGCATCTTGGTTCTAAGGTCGAATGAGTTCAGGGATCTGATTGCATAACTTAGTGAAACAAAAGTTGAAGGACTTGATGGTTTCACCATCCTTATAAGAGATGTTATTGTATTCCCATAACTTCTCGGCTAGGATTTTAGATTGTCCATAAGTGGATCTGAACCAATAGATTAACTCCTCCCAAGTAGACAGAATCTTAGGAGGAAGGTCAACGAAATCGACAACAACCTTTCCCTCGAAGGAATTGACGAATAAGCGCATGCAAGTATCATTGTCATTGGCTCCTATGTTGTGACAAGCATTAGAAAATGCCACCAGGTGTTCATTGGTAGTGACAGTGTTATTTACTGAAAACCTAGGAAGATGTTCTTTGAACTTAGGAAGTGGATGAGTAGCAAGTTCTAGGTTAAGAGGAGAGGACACATGCCACAGTGTGGTTGTGGAATCTTCTTCAAACTGAAAAATAGCATACTTTTTAATGACTTTGGTGGGATTTGTGGTAGATTGGACAAGGATATGGTGGATATATAAGCTACCAATCATTGAAGAAGATGAAGACTAAGAAGAGGAAGCACTTCAAATGCCACCAGAGCCACCAATAGATGCCATCTTGTGGATGATAGGTGAAGCATAAAAATACAAACTTGAATCATCAGACAAAGTTCTCCTTAGAGAACTTTGTTGGGTAGATAACACAACGTTCCTTCTTCTTATTTCAGCAACAAGATTAATTTCGGGTGATAAGCCTCTTCTTATTCTAAAGACACGAGAGTCTAAGGACATGAAAGAAAGGCCAAAACTGAAGGAACAAGAAGGTTACTGATGATTTCTAGGTTGTCTACATCTAGATTCCCAACGTTCTTGTACACTAATATCTCTTTCAATTGTTTCCCATGAATGATTAAGCTTAGCACGAGTATTGGCTAAAATGGTGTTAAACAGATTCAAACCAATGCTGGTCTAATCTTGAAGACCGTGCTCAACATTGGGATGCCTTTCAACAAGCATAGTCATTAAGAAATAAAAACAATAAAAGAATCAATATCAGAAAGAAAAAAAAATATGTATCGATGTTAATCAAGGATAAAATATTAACTAGAGAGATATCGAAGATCTCCCCAGTATGGTCGCCAAATAAATGTTGAGGAAAAGTTATGAAATGATCTTACTCAAGCATTTTTAGATTCTTCTTGGCTAAAGAAAAATAGACGGGAATGTCACCCTATGTTTATATCCATAAAAATAGTATCCTAACTCACAAGTATTGATTACAAGTGCTTAGGCTAGTCTTTTTATAAATAAAAGATTGTTGGAAAATTCATTATTTATATGATTTTCTGAATATAACAGTTCGTGAAAT
Source organism: Picea engelmannii (assembly GCA_009831015.1). Taxonomy (NCBI): domain Eukaryota; kingdom Viridiplantae; phylum Streptophyta; class Pinopsida; order Pinales; family Pinaceae; genus Picea; species Picea engelmannii. The sequence continues at coordinate 9,145 of WSFP011424117.1, read as the reverse complement.
AAATTTAGAGATAGAAGTAAAGACACCAAGATGATAATCAAGACAGATGAGACATAAATCAATCCTTTATTTCATTCCAATTCATCAAAGAGTCATTATCTTTAAAAATTTCGTGAAGAATTTTTGGACTAAAGTCAAACTTAGACGTCCTTGATGAAACATACAAAAGGACCTCTGATAGAAAATAAAAAACTGAACTCTAAAAGCTAGATCAGCTTGCCATAGATTGTTTCCCACTCAACTCTGCACAATAGCCTTTGTCAGTCATGAAAACTAATTCACAAACAAACAAGTCTACACAAACTATCAAAGATAGATAAACACTTTTGTAAAACAAGTGTCTGAATGATGCAATTCAACCCTGAATCTTTCTTCCTATAATAAGACCCTGCTATCATAAAAAATAATTAGGCTTATGATCAATTAAGGAATGAATTAAAATTGAACTATCTCAACACAAACTCAAAGGGAAAACCTTAGCATGCTTCTCCTTCTATACCCTTCTGTTCCTCCCTTTCCTTTTGCCTTTAAGCAAATTAGAATTGGTTGAAGTAGTTGAACTGCTTCATTAGTTAAGTTAACTAAAAACTCAACCAACTTTTTAGTTAGGGGGGAAACGTAATAAATCATAATAAAGGTTTTAAATAAATAATAACTAGTAGGTGGGACCCCTTGTGACTCTCTTTAGCTCTTAATCATCATAACATAACTAGTTAATTAAAAAAAACACCCCTCCTTGTGACTCCCATCATCACATTCATATTTGACAATTTATCTCATTGATATTTGAAATTATTTTCAAAAATATATTACTCATATATCCAAATAAAACGTGTTGTCCAAAACTTCTGAAGTCAATTGTCATCAACAATAAATAAAATAAAACTCAAAAACCATATTTTCCACTTTGAGATGCAATATTTCCTTGGTTTCTACTGTCACCCTTTGATTTCTATGAATTCACTTTTGGCTGCACTGAGCCTTTAGGCCTAATCTCACTGATCACTTGAGAACAATCGCCCCTCAAATGCATCCAAGAAGAGACAGATTTATCAAAGCCATTGGAGGGGGAGGAAGGGGCAACAATGGATTTTCCTTTGTCAGGGGCATGGTAGGCCTCGGTTTTCAACCTTTGTCTAGCATGAGGGGACTGAACTGGTGAGCGGATAGGTGCATCTTGGAAAATCTGATTGATAGGCGAGGGAGCAGGTAAGGACAAATTAGGCCAAACACGATATTGGGAGACTGTCGGGTGGACAATCTCTTGCCATTCATCGTTTTTGGGAACCTCGGGTTGTAATGAGACATGAGGGGGCACGAGAATACCAGGGGCTTGTGGAGATTGGAAGGGAGGCCTTTCAGGCCTAGGTTGGACCACTCCTTGCCCAATCCAATTGAAAAATCCCTCCTGAAATAACTGGCCTAACTCTTGTGAGTGAACATCAAAGTGAATGGAGAATCTAGGCCTTCTAGGGCCCCTGTTCCAATTACCTCTTCCTTGGTTACCTCTACCATGACTACCTTAGCTGAAAAAACTCATTCCTACATGCATGATTGATTAACAAATAATTATTTTAACAACCATACATGACAACTCCTTAAAAATATGAAATAAAGTTTGGCTCAACGACATATCAGACTCATGCAATCCAATCCATACAAATTGCTTAACTATTGTCAATGAGCAGGGGGTGAACAAAGGTTCTGGGATATGCGAGGGGTTGTATTGAGCGAAAAAATGTTAAAATGAGGGAGAAAACAATCATGGTTACTGTTCAAATACAAAAAACAATAAACTATAATGTAAACCAAAGTATATATCACTGTGTTCCAACCAAGAAATTGCGATTTCAAATTGTTTCAATAAAGAATTATCTTAACTGTAATTAAATATTAAGAACATGGATTGAAAAATGAATGTGGGAAGGTGAGGGGGTTGTAACTAGCGAAAAGTGAAATAATGGTAGGGAAAGAGAGCAGATACTATTCATAAAATTAATTAAGTAATCCATAAAATCATTCTATATCAAACGTACAAGATCCAACACCAACCAAACAATCACCGTGATCAAATGAACAACTACTGTGTATAATTCAATCAATTCTGTACATTAACTTACTCAGTGTTCATAATCAAATATTTAACACAATGTCACCAAAACAAGACAATATGCATTCCACAACAACCTATAGAAGAGTTATGTTTCTTCTCATTTATCCATTTAATGTTTTAAAACAATTCTCAAATGAATAAATAGTCACTTAATTCCATTATGTTCAACACTAAAATTACATCAACCACTATCCATGAATTATTTCATTCATCAAACCAGACACAACAATCGTGCCTGATTTTATTCCTCAATTCTGTTTAACAATTAAGTTGTAATGGGACCATACTGTCACATAATCTGTGCTCATCTCTAATATCAACTATACACAGTGTACAATCAACAACAATCATCCATATATCAAATTGAAACAACCTTGACTTGCCATTTAAATGCACAATAATCACTACTTCGACTTATACGATGATGTATTTTACACAGACCAGTCAACAAATGCAAGAGCACTACTGCGACTATAAATTTCTATTTACTTTGGATCTAAACATCAAACGACACTGAGCTATCAATACAATACAAGGAAACAACGACAATATGCCTAAATCCATTTCTCAATTCAATCATACTGCAACAAAACCATGCTATTATAAAACCCGTGCCAATCTCTGATGTCGTAATCAAACAATATCCATAACATACATAGTGGACGACCACACCACAACTATTACGATTTCAATACTCGCATTTGGAAATTTAAAACACACAGTCACAACAACCATCAACTCAACATAACATGTTGTAGGAAGCCGACACATACTAATGCATCACGCATGAAGCATGCTGTGAATGAATCAATTATAAACTGATGTTGGTTAACAATTCAATAATTACAATGTAAGAGACAATGACTGTGTATTCAATCCCATTTCTACAATCAACCAATTAACCATGTTGAGCTTATCAATTGAATTATCATAATAACCAATGCAGTGACTAAATACCTAACCAACACCATTGTCAACATAATCAACTGATATGAGCCAGTAATTGAACACCATCGACAATACACTACCAACTCATAAAAATCAACAGTATACCTGACAAGACATAATGGTTCCCTCTATAAAAAATCGGGCTTGAGAAATCAAGGGTTCTCTCCGTGGACCAACATAGGGAGACTGGACTTGACCCCCAACATCGAGTGAGAACCTCTGAGACCAATGGTGCACACACAGGGTATACCACCAATAACTTCACATAGAGGTTGACAATTCAAAAGATAGGAGAGACTATGAACAGAGGAGAAAAGGCTTAATTTTGGTCCTGTAACAACACTTAGAACACGCAGGGTATAACCCTCGTGGTTTTCCCAATCAACCAAAGAATGGTGAGATAAATAGAGTTGAGAAATAGAAATCAACATTAATGAATCCCTTTGGCATAACAACCATCATAAACCACTATGCAAACAACAGTAACATGAACGAACCCATACCCAAGTGAAACAATACGTAGTGACACAAGGTGTTTCAAACCCAACAACCCCATAACAACAAAACAATTGGGTATGGTGATAAGAATGTGTGGAGAAAACCAAGCAATCTGGACTGAATGGAACCCTTCAACCAAGACCAATAAGGATGATAGAGAGCCTTCATGGCTTTTAATACTCAGAATGATCAATGAAACTGTGACTTCAAACATTATTGCAATGAAAACCACACCAACCATTCATTCCAAAAGAATATCACAATTTTACACATTTGCTAGTCTTAAGAAAAGCACATACCCATACATCACTGAGCCAATATTTATTTCATAACCAGAGCGGGTTCATGGATGGTGAAAAGACATACCTGTAACCAAGAAACCCTTAAAAATGCAAGGTTGGCCGAGTAGTTCTTCCTCTGCTTGAAAGTCATAGCTTAACCACAATGAACACAATTGAACAATAGCCAAGCTAGGGTGATGTCTAGAGGGAGGGGTATGGAGTGACGTGCAATAAATGCACATTGCCTCCATCCTCCATTCATTCAATTCCTTAGTACACACCAACCCACTATTCCATAAATTCATTCAATTAAACCATGCATCAAAACCAACATCCACTATTTGCCAAAAGCGCCACCCTATGTCACATGAACCACTGCCAACCATACTATAACACATATTACATGTGTTTCCATATAACTCAATAAATCATATAGCCATTAACCCCGTTAGCTAGGACTAACAACCATCCTTTTAATTCAAATTCATATAGTGTAGCATATTAGTATAGTATTGTTTCTTCCTTTTGTATTTTGTTTATATTGATTTTTATCTCTTTTCAATTGCTCTTATGTGTTGTTACTAACATGTATCTTGTGCAGGTGTCATAGTAATGAATCCATGAACAAATGGAAGGGTAACAACGAATAATCATAGGCTATCGTAACATAAAATTAGAGCTTACAGAAACAACACATAACATGCCTTATCCATCATTCATTTGTCGCAATTAGAACCAATACATAATAGGCCTTATCCATTGCCTATAAAACCAATATTTCATCAATCATGTAGAACCCTGTAAGCAGTGTCAAACAACAACATAAACATGACATAAGAACCATATATGATCTCCCAATTTACAAGGGGGTCCCACCTACTAGTATTATATATCTTGTTAGCTTATAATAAGAGGCTTTAGCAATACTTTGAGGGCAAAATCCTCGTTGTGATTTTAATCGTCAAAAAACTGGTGACTCCATAGGGAAATTTGTTTTCAAAATATTAGAACTCAGAAATCATGGTTCCACAAGTCAAGAAGATATAAGAAGGAATATTATGTAATAGGGGGAAGTGAGCGGATTTAATGGAAAAATGACCGGGAATTCGGGAATAACTCATGAAAAGTGTTAAGTATGAGGGGTTTTACCATTGTGTGCATAATTGTTCAGCTGGGATCAACTCTTAACTTCAAGGAGAAAATTTATGGACTTGCTATCTTAAATTCTCAAATGGATGAAGAAAAGGAAAGAAGAAGCGGGAGATAACCCAAAGGAATTTTTTAGACAACAGTTGAACCAGTTAACAATTTCAAGTGTTATTTTCGGGGGAAACATCGTGACAACTGTGTAATCTTGATTTCTATTGACCAACAATATATTGCAGGGGTGTCACTATGGCATAACTAATCCAATATTTTATTTTTACCAAATTAACTAAAAGATCGTAAGCAACAAAATCATGACAGAAATAAAATTGCAAAAATGAAAACAACAGTAATAAAATGACAGAAATGTAAAAGTAGTAGGAAATGTTTTAAAACAGAAAGCATAAGTAAAAATATTGTAAATCAGAAAAGAAAATAGTGTAAAATTGAAAGCAGAGCTAGGTTACTAGTATAAAAAAAATCCAAACAACGTTAGAACTTTTCACGTTGGTCCCACGTAATGTTTCAAGTGAGAACCGTTAGTGCTGTAGGAAAACAATTGCTTCTGTAAATCCTTTAGAATGTAAGTGTTAGTATCCAGGACACAATCAATTTTGAATGGTGCCAGAAATAACACTTGGAACTCTGAGGTAATTATCAGCCCTTTAATGCATACAATTAGATCATCAAGATATATATGGATACTGATAAGTTCATCAAGAGTTGTTCGTATAAGTATTTTAAAAGCGTTACTGTTGGCAACCCTACATGTCTTTGCTATTTGAACGAAAAATGACACTTCCTGTAGTTGCCTTCACCTCATTCTGTAAATATTACCATTTGGGGATGATTAATGGATTACAAAAGATGTTCATTTATTCTCTAAGATTTACGTTTTCATTTTTGTTTCATGTTTGATTCATGACTAAAAGCATGAATCAAACATGAAAACATAGTTTGTATTATATCCCTATTCAAAGCATCTTTTTAAAAGGGTCATTGTTCTTGTATCTACTCCATGTTTAATGCTTGAATGACTTCCCTTTGATTACTTTGAATGTTGATATGATACTTATTGTTGCTTTGGATTCGAATTTTAAACATGTTTATTTGAACCCTTTGCAAACCAACTATAGTCATTGCTAGACGTGGAATTAAATGCACCAGAATCGTATCCTGTACTTGATCTTTGGCCGGGATAGTGAATTAACAGGCTTTTCATTATGAGTTGAAGGTTTTTGTTATTCTCTGTACTCGAGGCTTTCATTACTAGGAGTGCTTGAACTTCATGACCGAAACCTTGATGTTTATACTATGATCATGCAAAGGATTTGTTTGGTTCCTTTCCATTTTATTCACTTAGATTTGTTTCTCCTGCTCCTTCCATCTAGACCCATAGCTAGCTTGAGTCGCCCCTGTTACAATTTGGTTATATTCTTAATGGCTCTTGTTGTCTGAATAGAGCTAAATGGCTCTTAAGCATTGTTGTCTCATGATGATGCTGCCGAGGATTTGAAAGGCCAGTGATGGGAAACCTTTATCAAAAGGTTCGAAGGGTATAACCTTTGCGTGGATAAGGAATTTGCACAAACATTTGATGGGTATAGGGAAAAAGTTGGAGATATTCAGTTGGAGGTGACTAAGGAGTTTATCAACGAAGCCACAGGACTTCCATCCACTGGTCAAAAGTGGTTCAAGAACTCAAAAAATCAAGGAAGTGCCTTGGGGCCTCTTCGCAACCTCCAGAAAGATTGATTGTTGTGAGAAAGGTATTCCTGTTTCTTTGCTTAAGGTTAGATGACATTGTCTCTTGTCAGTTCTTAAATAGTTTGTAACCTGTGAGGACAGTTATGGCCTGGTTTTTCTTTATCATGTGCGGTTTCTTATGCACTTTATAGGTTTCCATTTCAATGTGTTGTTTTATTTTCTAAGGATCATGTACAAGATGTCTAAAAGATACAAGAAGAAGAGCCTTGATTCTAGCCTCTTTCACCATGAATTAATTAAAATGTTGTTGGTTCACCATTTGACAACCCTGGGTGATGACTAGGATGGGTTCTTAGCCTGAAACGGTTTTGCTACAGTCATTCCTATAGAAACCCCTATACTGGATAAGCCTCTAATAAAGAAACAGTTTGATTTCTCAAGTAATGAGCCAGAATCTTTGAAGAAAAACCCTCGTGACGAGGCAATACCCAGTCACTTTTCACATGGGAAACATGATGTTGGTTCTGAGTTAAATGAAACCCCTATGCATTAATTAATTGTTGGCCATAACACTACTATAAAATCTGATAGTAGAAACCCTCGCAAACAATCAAAACAAAAGCACACAATGTTAGGGTTCTGAAATAAAAGAGTTGTTTGACTCATTTTGATAAGTTTTAGGAATCGATCTAAGCCTCATTTGATCTCGATCGACCCGATCAAGATCAATGAGGATTTAGATCCTAAAATTGAAAAATTTCTCACAAAAGAAGATCCAGATTGTCATAAATCAGATCCTAATCAACCATACGACTTTGTTAACAATCTTCCACCGTGTCTCAAGGATAAGGGTGAGTTCAATGGTATCAATCTTGGTCCAGGTAAAGTGGCATGAAGTATTTGATCTAAAAATGAAGAAGACTTGTATTCTTGAAAATATTTGCAAGTTAAATTTATGTGTTAAAATGAAAATGGATCAACTTTGCAACACAACTTTAATAGAATTTAATCATTCAAGATGCATATAAACAACAGTATAATCAATGAACAGAAAACACATAACACAACAAATGATAAAGGAGTTCACCCCTCTCTTGGGCTACATCTCCTGGTCCAGCTTCCAATGGATCATTTGTATTATTTGATCAAAGTGCTCAAAAATTTTCTTTACAATCCTCAAAATTCCAAATAGACTGCTCCAATGGCTTCAGAACGTCCAAAAACCCCTAGCTGGGCTCTTTCGGCACCTCGTTTGGCCAAAAATTGAAGTAGATAGGCTTCCTGGAAGTCCCCCCTTCAAGCTTGCTGTCTCTGCATCTACAAAACGCACCTCCCTTGGCTCAACCTAGCCCACACGCATTTTAAAGCGTAAAAAATTGGCACCGGGCGCAACTGCACAACCGGTCCAAACTGTCGAACGGTTACGCACTGACCTCAACTACCAAGGCATGTGGGCATATGGTCATCACATGACCGCGTGCTATAACACAACAGGGCTTAAGTTTAAAACCGTTGATATAACCGTAAGGTTTAAACCCGCGCACATATACGTTGGTCACATGTCATATCAAACCGTGCACATTCAAATGGTTATAACATATGTTATGGTGGATCTAACCGCCGTAGCACCGGTCGCATACAATATAACATATAACCACGGGCCAGGGCTTAGCCCCGGCCCAGTTCAGGCCCCAACACACATTTATATGATGTTAAATATATTACAACGCGTATATATATCAAGTGACATGTGTGAGTGCACTGGTTGGGCGGCCTTTCCCAAAGCTTTACCCTGCCTCGGAGGTCACGGGGTCGACTCCTGCCAAGTACAAAGATTTTAACCAACAAACAGGTGACACGTGGCAGCCATTGATTGGGCCACGTGTCGCCATCCCATTCACTGCCAACAAACCATGTCACATGCCAACTATCCAATAACTTCCTGCCATGTGTCATATGGCCTGCCACGTCATCGTCCGTACAGACTGTACAGTCAACATCCCTTTTTTTCCCTGTTTGCCATTTTGAACAGAACGTGATATCTCTCACTCCCGATGTCCATTTGAACCCAAACGAGTTGCGTTGGTTTCACAATGATGAGGCCTACACTCTTGTTCGATTTGAAGTGATTCTAAGCACTTTGAATTTTTGAGCAAAATTTGATCCCCTGATCACACCTCCCCATTGGAAAGCTTTTGGACCTCCAAAAGACTATTTTCAGTCTATTTGAAGATGAGGGTATAGTTCCCTCACTCTTCCAACCTCAATCCACTTGGATTTGCTTGGATTTGTACCTTTAAGACCAACTTGAAGATACTCCACATTTCCTCATTTTGAAGTTCGCATTCTCCTGTCAAGGATGGTGTCTTCATGCAGTTCTGTAAGATATTCTGGGGAAAAATCATCTATAGAAGGAATCTGAATATGCTCTCCTTGATCATCAATCAACGGA
>ML864325.1:10777-22540 GCA_009831015.1 Picea engelmannii | reverse complement strand
ATGCAAGAGACTTATACGGGGTCTAACCTTCTCAGATGCCAAGTTTGAAACAAGTATTTAAAAGGGAATAAAATGCCAACTTCAGTAAAGAGGTTGTTTTTACAGGAGAAGTGGGTGCCTTTTAAAACAAAATGGAAGTGAGGGATGGATTGTATCATATACTTTGAATTTTCTACCCATAATAACATACATATCAAAACAACAAAATGGTGTCCACGGACTCCTGCAAATACCTATGTGTTTCTTAAAACTATAACACACATCCATTCAATACCAAATTTACATACAAATCTTTCTAAGAAACTAAATAAACAAGTCAGAAAAGAAAAACCCTTACCTCTAATTTCCCGCCTTTCTTTCTCGATTTTAAAGATTCCATTTAAATGTCCAAGAAAATAAAGGTAGAACCACCTATTCAAATCGTTCAAGACGCAAATTACGTGTTACAACATCAGGAACCCTGCATATATTTCCCTAACATTAAAAGAAAAAAATAGTATTGATTAGCATAAAGTAAAAAAATTACACCATCTATAATGCCCTAATTGTTAATGTTTATGCCATTATTATAGTTCTTTGCATTTCAATAGATAACAACAACATAAGAACAAGATCACTGAGAAATACACATTCACAAGAGACACAACATTTATCCTGGGAAACCCTCTAGGGAAAGAAAACCCAGTAAAACTTCTTTATTATGAATTGTCAATACAATGTCAAGAGATAACTCAAACCAATACAGAAAGTCCTCTCCAAAAGATGCACCACTCTTCTCTCTCTCTCCTCCAACTGGTAAATCGAAACTTGCCTCTCAGAATGAGCAAGTTAATTGTGTGTCAAAGTGAGGCGTTGGCCTCTCTATATATACAAGTCTGGCACGTGTGAAGTGTCTTCACTGGTAGGGTCGACTTCTCACTCTAGGTGGGTAAACCCACCTTTATTATATTTATGGGTCTCAATAATAACTGTTGGGGCCGACTTCTTATTTTGCCTATTACAATTGTCTGTTGACCAATCCGCAAAAGGGGATTTGGTCCTAATACAATAACCGACATGATCAATCCACAATGGGGATTGATCCTATGAATAACATATCAATAATAATAAGAATACTCTTTGCAGTTACATTATTTCAACACTCCCCCTTAACAAGAAGGGTATTCTTCAACAACCTCAGGCGAGAGAGGTCTGCATCATCAGTGGCATCAGGAGGACAGTATCATCAATATCATCTTGGAACATTGGATGGCATATCTATAAGTCATCAAAAGTTTTCTTCATCGGCAGCATCGTCGTTCTCGAAAGAATGCCATCATCATCTGCATCAATATGTATCAGTATAAAAATGATACCTCATCACAGCACTAGGTTGGCCCATCACAGTACTAGACTGGCTCTATGTCACAGCTGTTAAGTTGGTAGCTCAGTGCAAGTCGCATATTTCTTTACGTCTAACAACTAGGTCAGAAGCAAGGTATACATCATCTTCCTTTACGTCTAACAACTGGGTCAAAAGTAAGGAACACATCATCTTTCTTTACGTCTAACAACTAGGTCAGAAGCAAGGAACACATCATCTTGCTTTATGTTTAACAAATAGGTCAGAAGTAAGGAATCATCTTGCTTTATGTCTAACAGCGAGGTCAGAAGCAAGGAACACACACATCATCTTGCTTTACGTCTAACAGTGAGGTTAGAAGCAAGGAATCATCTTGCTTTACGTCTAACAGCGAGGTCAGAAGCAAGGAACACACACAGCATCTTGCTTTACATCTAACAGGGAGGTTAGAAGCAAGGAATCATCTTTCTTTACGTCTAACAGTGAGGTTAGAAGCAAGGAACACAGACATCATCTTTCTTTACATCTAACAGCGAGGTCAGAAGCAAGGAATCATCTTGCTTTACATCTAACAGCGAGGTCAGAAGCAAGGAATCATCTTTTTTTACGTCTAACAGTGAGGTCAGAAGCAAGGAACACACACATCATCTTGCTTTACGTCTAACAGTGAGGTCCGAAGCAAGGAATCATATATACTCCCCCTTTCAGGGAGGGTCCTTTCAGACTATACCAAGATTATCTCGAAAGTGTTCAAACTTTACACGAGATAGAGGTTTGGTCAACACATCAGCAACTTGTTCATTCGTGCTAACATACAGGAGCTTCAAGGCTCCTCTCTGTACCATGTCACGGATGTAATGATAGCGAATCTCTATGTCCTTTGACCTGTCATGGAATACAAGATTCTTTGTCATCTTTATGCAGCTCTGGTTGTCACATAGGATCGTGGTTGCTTCCATCTCTAGGTCAAATAGACCGGTCGGCAACTTTCGAAGCCATATAGCTTCGTAGCTAGCAGAACATGCGACAATGTACTTTGCTTCCGCTATGTTGAGAGCAATACTGGATTCCTTCCTACTCTGCCACGAGATCATGACTGATCCCAAACTGAAACAGCATCCGGAAGTGCTTTTTCTGTCAGCAATGCTTCCTGCCCAATCTGAATCAGTGTATCCACTCAATGTGAAATTATGATCTCCGTCATAACTGAGACCACAATCTAATGTACCTTCAAGGTACCTCATCACATGTTTTGCAACCACTAGGTGAACATGTCTGGGTTCTACCAGAAACTGACTCAAGGTGTTCACGGCAAAACAAATGTCTGGTCTGGTGTTCGTCAGGTACATCGGCGATCTAATAATTTGTCTGTACAGTGTGGCATCTATCAAGTCTAACAAAGTATCGACCAACAGCTTCAGCTTCGCTTCCATGGGTGTATTCATGGGCTTGCATTCCAACATGTCGAATCTCTTCAGGATTTCGACTGTATACTTCCCTTGGTTAAGGAAGATCCTCTCTGGACTCTGCCATACCTCAAGACCTAGGAAATAGTGCATTAGGCCGAGGTATTTCATCTCAAATTCTGAAGCGAGTCTCTTCTTACATTCGGTGATGAGCTTTTCTTCTCCAGTTAAGAATAAGTCATCCACATAAAGCAATAGTATTATTGGCTCATCGTTCATAATTTTGAAGTAGAGATTTGAATCAGCTTTACTCATGGTAAAACCCAAGCTTGCTATACGGCCATACCAAGCTCTAGGATCTTGCTTCAATCCGTATAAGGCTTTCTTCAATCTGCAGACATGAGACTTCATGTCTTCAACCTCAAATACTTGGGGTTTCTCTATATACACTTCCTCTTCGATAACACCATTCAGGAAATCTGTCTTCACGTCCATCTGGTGCAACTTCCATTTTATATTAGCTGCAAGAGTTATGATGGTTTTGATTGAAGTGTATCTGGCTACAGGAGTGAATGTCTCTTCATAGTCAATGCCTTCTTTCTGGGAAAATCCACGAGCGACAAATCTTACTTTATATTTCTCAATACTTCCATCTGCAGCATGTTTTATTTTCAAGAGCCATTTTGATGATATCAGATCCTTACTTTTTGGTCTGGGAACTATTTCCCATACATCGTTCTTTATTGTGGATTGGTATTCCTCTGTCATGGCATCTGCCCATTCTGTAACGACCCTAGTTGCATAAATGTTTAAGAATTATAAAGTCAAAATTAATTAGGGGATTAATTGTGTTAATAAGGTATTAATTAAACAAAGATGACTTGATGATATTAATTAAGTGAGTTATTAATTAATTAAAGGTTATAATTGTGATTAATTAATTAATAATTTAACTGCAGATTACCTTTGATGACATGAGTAATAAATTTAAGAGATTAATAATATATGTTATAAATGGTTACGTACCCAACAAGGGATAACCTGTTAGTCCCGAGAAGATAAAACATTAAAGGAAGGATCAAGGAGAGGGACGAGGGCAGGTAAGGGAGTAAAGGTAGGAGTCGGTGTAGGAGGAATAAGGGAGGAAAGGAGGTGGAGGTGAGGGACATTCGACGGAGGAGACAGAGGATGGATTCGGGGAGGACCGTGAGATTTGCAGGGAGCAGTAGAGTTATGGCTGTGGCATTTTGATCAGTTGAGGCACAGGGTTGTTGGAGGTTTTGGGCACGGGGGCCAGGATATCCATAGATATCCTGGAGCTAGGTAGTTTTCCTAGTTGGCAGGGAGGACAGTAGGTTTGGGCAGTTATTCTTTGTTTGTGGCTAGGTTGGTCTGTGTATCAGGTAGCAGGAAGGCAACAGCAAGGCAGCAAGGCAATAGAAATTAGCATCAGAACCAGGTAATTTGTTAAACTATGTGTTTATTTCATTATGCCATGAAATCATTATTCATTGATAAATTTAAGTTACTGAAGTTGCTATTATAAATATTGTTGTTATGTTATGAAGTTATTATCTCAGTTCATGAAATAAATTGCTTATGGAAGTAAATGATGTTTAGAAATATTGTGTTGTTACATATGGTATCAGAGCGTCTTAGTTCAAAATATGGGCCTAAGGGCCAAAACCCCAAGCGTTAACTCCAGCCACGCTTAACCTGTAAGAAAAACACGTCATTTGCGCCTTAGTAGATTGTGTCAAGCAACATTCAGCTTGACCCAATATGACTGATACAGTATCAGAAAATATACTCAAGATAGCACCCCTACATTATCCAAGCAAATGGTCTTATATATATCACAAGCAACCGCTTTAGGTAATACCCTTTTACTGGATCACAAATGGCTAATACATTCTTAGTCTGAATATTCAAAGGAACGCCATTTAAAATAGTGGTAGCAAACCAGATAGTTGAAGGATCACTTCCCACAAAATGGCTACCCTTAAAGCAGCCTGATAAAGTTATTAAGCACGAAAAGAGAGTTGGTAACTTAATTTTATTTGAGCAATACTTGTCAATGAAGTTTCGGGTAAAATAGAGACATGAAATCGATGAAAATGTCGAGGGAAGCTTCTATCCAAGGCTTGAAGTTGGCAAGATTCAATAACTACATGAATTATACTATATAAAATGCAATAGGACTTTTGCAAGACCTTGAAAAGGCCTACTTCATCTCGAACTTACCTAAATGAGGAATTGCCAATGCGCAGTCGAAAAAAGGAAATTTTGAAGACTTGTATTGCGCGGGAATGGTGTAAACTACTTGTGTGAATTTTAATAATGAAAAATCTCAGGAACTATAGACCCATACAAATTTTAACCGTGCCAAGGAGAGTTGTCTATTACGTAGGAGAACAGATCTGAGCCGTCATATCTCGGGCAGATACTCGACGGTCGTCGGATCTGCATGGAGTTGCGAGGAAGTTAAGTCCTAGAGGACAGAAGGAGAAATATCGATGACAGGTGTGAAGGCATCGGGATATCGGCGTTCATGAAATCGGGATTCACGAGGTCAAGGAAGTCGAGACATTTTAAGTCTCGAAATAGCAAGATCAGATCTGGACCGTCCATCAGGGTGAGACACGTGGCGGAGATCTGAAGAGAGTCAGCAAATCGGGAGTTCTGTGAGCAAGAGGTTGAGGAAATCCATGGTGAAAACCCCGATACAATCAGAGTCGTCCATCTGATTGGGACAGGTGGCAACCATTGGAGAGTCATCGACGTTTGGGCCATCGGGACTCACACAGATAAGTTCTTTTGGGTTGGTGTTTGGCGAAGTTCGAGGCTTAACCTGGACCGTCCATCCATTTAGGACGCGTGTCGGAGATCTGAAGAAAGTCGGGGATCGACATATCGGGGATTTCGTGGACACGAAATCTCTGCATTTCGAAATCGCGAAGTCCGAAACCCCAATGAGTGGGGCTAGCTGACCGCACATCAGAGAGGGAGGATAGTGCCATCGTGAGGGGCCAGCTGTCAACCAACCGGAGAGTCGGGATTCGAGGAATCAGGAATTTTGTGGACATTGGTATCGAAAACCCCGAAACAGCGAGAGGCGATCAGGACAGTTCGTTCTTGGGACGCGTGGCAGTGATCGGAGCCATCGGGAAAGGTCTCGACAGGAGGTCGTCCATCGGGTCATCGCGAATCAGGAAATCGCGGATCTCGTGGACGAGTGGTCCTTGCAGTTCAGAAACGCGAGGCCCGATTCTCCGAAAAGTGGAAAGCTCCGTAGTGGAAGCCAGTTGTCATTACGGATCGGGATATCGCGAGTTCCGTGGAAAAAGTATCCATGCACTATGAAATCGCGAACCCCGAAACCGCGACGTAATTAACTTAGCTCTTAAACCTTCATTAAAAGAATTGATTAATTGATGTTTTAATTAAGACTTAATCACATCGCGAAATCGGAGATCGGGGTTTCGTGATTCAATTTACATAGATCATTTGTTACGGGAAAACCCCGAATCCTAATTTCCTTTAACATTAAATGAAAAACTCGCAAATTTAAAGTTATAACCCGCTTTAAATAAATTTTAAAGGGGCGCTGAAAATTTATATTTTGTAAACTTTTAACCATTCATTGTCTAAAAGTAAACGATAAAAGGCATCGCGAATTTTGAAGTAACGAAATTCGTGCTCGAGAAGGTCTGAAACCCCGATGGGAAGCCATAAGGCAGCGGTCACATAGGAGCAGGTCACATGGACCTCGGTATAGCTGGAAAAGGCTAACGCGCCAGGAAGAAGCGTGTCGGGTATCGAGATATCGGGAATCCCGTAGACACGGGGTTCATACATTTCGACATTACGATGTCCGAAACCCCGATGGGGGGGGAACAAAGTTGTGGCTGTGTCGGATAATGGTCATATGGGCCAAAGGCTTAGCCTAGTGGGCTAACGCACAAAGTACCACATCGGTAGATCGGTAATCGGGAGACTGTGAGGACAGAGGTTCGTGACAACGAGAGTCGCGAAACCCCGAATCCCGACAGGGAATAGGACTACGGTCACATAGGAGAGGGTCACATGGACCAAAGCATAGCCAAGGGAGGGCTAAAGCTAGAAGGTAGCGCATCGGCATATCGGAGATCAAGAGTCCATGAGGACAGAGAACTCCCGGCATTGGGCATAAGGAAACCCCGAAACCCAAAACTAAGTCAGGAATTTAACAGATTAGGTGCAAAAGGCCATGGGCAATATGGGAAGACAATGTATATGCATACATATATACCCATTTAAATACATGCATATACACAGATGAATAAATTTATAAATACCAAAGAATTAAACTGAAAGCAAAACACCGAAATCCGTCCAGAGCTGGAATTACAAGCAAATCATTTTATTTCGCACTGCAAAATAGGAAATTATCGTTTATCACCAAAGTATAAGGAAGGTTCATGCAATTTCTTGACTCGATCAACTCCGCATCTTCACGAAGGTACTGAAACTGTGCACAAGTTGGCAGACTGAATTGTACCTCTTACCATACCTGAGAGCGAACTCTGCAAATTCTACAGACTTGGGATTGGTTCCCAATATTTTAAAGAGACTGGACTCCAGGTCCTCAATCTTGTCAGTGACCATATCAATATACATTGTTTCTGCAAATGATCTGGCAGCAGATACAACAATACCCAGCACTAGCAAGGTGCTCAGAACAACGACAAGGATGTGAGCCATGGCAAGGGAGATTCTAGAAACCTCTAAACAGAACAGAGGCAGATCTGTGGTGGACAAAGACTGATGCGAGGAAAGTCCCAACGGATGAGAAAGTGGAGGCAGAGGAAGGACGCGTAGAGAGTCGAAAAGCTGACAGGTGTAGAATGATGGGGTTAGATATGAGGGAACTAGAGGAAGCCAGACGGGCATGTGGAATCCATGTGTGCCTGAATCCATGTGTGTGTTCGTTTATTTTTATATTTTAAAGTGTAAAAATAATTTTGAGTAAATTAAATAATTTAGTATAAATTATTTATTTATATATATAAAGGTCAAGTTAGTCAAAATTAAAGAAAGGTTAATTGGGTTGAATTAGTGTAATAATAATTTTAAATTAATTATTCTATTTAAGTATAAGGTTAATCTACATTAAAGTAATTAATGATGTTAGGGCTTAGACTAGGACAAGCGGGAAGGAGGTGGCATATGCACTAGGAAGTGACGAGTAAAACACAAGGCTAACGTAGCTACAGGGTATGGGAACCAATGATTCTTTTTGCAAGGGCGAAGAAACCAAGCTTAGACGCTTAATCCTAACCCAAACCTAGCCAATCCCCTAATGGAGTAATGTTTGTTTACAGACAAGTAAAGAAAACTTACGCCTAACCCTGTTTCTAAGTTTAAGTAGCACCAATTTGAAACGTCTTGTAACTCACCCTGATAACTTTGGGGGTGATGAAGGTTAAGGCATACAAGATGGTCAGGACTCGAAGGGGTCGAGGCAGGAGAGCGTCGTCACGGGCACCGCCAACACCACCAGCACCACCACCGCCATCGCCCGAACTAGCCCTCATACTGTGCTCGTTGGAAGCCATTAACGAGACTTTAAAGGGGCGCCAACCAACAGGGACTGAAGTGGAACTCCCACCGTCTGGAACGGGTAATCTAGAAGCATCAAGGGACTCATGGGGAGAACTTCCACCTGAAGACATCACACGAGAGTTGCAAAAGATAAAACTTCTGGAGTTTGCCGGAGGTCGCGCCAGTGAACGCGCAGAAGCATGGTTGGAAGGCATGACAAGGTGTTTTGCCTTAAGGGACTATGCGTCCAACTCAAAGGCAAAGATCACAATTTTCCAGTTAAGAGACAGTGCCTTGAACTGGTGGGGCAACTTGGAAAGACAACTACACCTTACCCCAGACACAGTATCTTGGGAACTTTTCGAGGAGAGGTTCTGAAGGAAATATCTACCAGCATACTACAAGGAGCAACAGGTAGGGGCATTTCATGCCTTAGTATAAGGAAACAGAACTGTAGAAGAATATGAGATCAGGTTTATGGAACTGGTCAAATATGTTTCGTATATGGACAATGACCAACGACAGGCAGAGCGCTTCGTCTATGGATTGAACCCTAAGATAAGAGTTATGGTGCGGATGTGGAAACCGTCTTCAGTAGCGGAGGCGGTGGAAAATGCGCGTTATGCGGAAGAACACATGAACCTAACCGGAGGCACAAGACCGACATTTCCGCATCGCTCTGGATTCGTAGGAAAGACCCCGAGGACATTTCCTAGGGGAGGGGGCTTAAGGCCACCACCATATGGTAACAGAGTCGTGCCAAGGACTGTAGCTGCAGGGATTTCAATGGCAGCTAGTGCAGCATCTTGTTCATCGTCAACGGTGCAGACAGGTCCACGACCATCTCAGGGAACAGCTAGTAGGGGCAAGGGTTCCAAGGGAAGGAACTCATTTCAGAGGCAATCGCATAACAGTGCACCGGTTCAATCTCGTATTACCTGTTGGAGATGCGAAGGACCCCATTACGAATGGGACTATCCAGAGTTACAATCAGGGTTTGTGCATAGAGAAGGAAAGGCACCAATGGGGAGGTCAAGTAGCAACCACCAGATTTACGCAGCGGTTAATAACCGCCAGGTCGAACATCAATCCACCGTAGTGGAGTCATCAGGTACGCTAAATCATATCAATGTTAAGATTTTCTTTGATTCTGGTGCGAAAGATAGTTTCATTTCACCATCTGCATTAGAAAAGAGTGGGTTGGCAGCCTACGAGCACGATGACTTTAAACAAGTCGAGATGGCTTCGGGGGAAAAACAAGTTGTAGGACCTAGTGTCGATAATTGTATAGTAGACCTAGGAGTGTGCACTACCAGGTTGAAGGTATACGTCACTGCTCTTGGGGCATATGACCTAATCATTGGAATGGATTGGTTAGCAGCTCATCGAGCTTTGGTAGATTGTTTCGCAAAAAGGGTGTTTTGTGTCAATGATGAAGGAAAACCAGTAGAGATCCAGGGTGTACAGAGAAAAGTGTCATTACGCTTTATATCAACTATGAAGGTTAAGCGATGCTTGAGACAAGGGTGTCGACTTTATGTAGTGGAAGCAGTGAATGAAAGGAAGGGACCCTCATTCGATCAGTACCCGGTATTCTCAGAATTTCAGGATGTTTTTTCGAACGAGTTACCAGGATTACCTCCTGAGAGGGAGCTTGATTTTACTATTGAGCTAAAACCTGGTGCAAAACCAATATCTAAGACTCTGTATCGGATGACGACGCCGGAACTTTGTGATTTGCAAATGCAGTTGAAGGAGTTACTAGACTTAGGGCTAGTAAGGCCCAGTGTCTCACCTTGGGGCGCACCGGTAATTTTTGTAAAGAAGAAGGATGGATCCTTACGACTGTGTATAGACTACAGGGACTTGAACCGTGCTACAGTGAAAAATAGGTACCCAATGCCATGAATAGATGACCTCTTCGATCAGATGAAAGGAGCAGCGATATTCTCAAAGATCGACTTACGATTTGGGTATCATCAGTTAAGGATTAAGGAAGGTGATCCCAAAAACTGTCTTTCGAACTCGGTTTGGACATTATGAGTTTGTTGTGGTTCCTTTCGGATTGACTAATGCACCAGTAGTATTCATGAGTCTCATGAACGACGTATTCCGGAAGTACTTAGATCGATTTGTACAAGTTTTTCTAGATGACATTCTCATCTATTCCAAGAATGAAAGAGAACACAAGCAACACTTGCGAATAGTGTTGTCTTACCTCAGAGAGAACAAATTGCATGGGAAGTTGTCGAAGTGTTTCTTCTTCCAGAAAGAGATCCACTATTTAGGTCATATCATTTCCAGCGAAGGAATCTCGGTGGACCCAAAAAAGGTAAAGGCCATTATGGAATGGCCAGTGCCGAAAAATGCCTATGAGGTGAGAAGCTTCATGGGGCTAGCGAGTTATTACCGGAGATTTGTGGAAGGATTCTCAAAAATAGCAAAACCCATCACCACTTTGCAACGCAAGGGGGTCAGGTATGAATGGACAGAAGAATGTGATAGTGCATTCATTGAGCTTAAGAGGTTACTAACTAGTGCGTCAATTCTACGAGTGTCGGATATGGAAAAGGACTTCATGGTCTGCACAGATGCCTCGAAACAAGTGTTGGGGGCCATGTTAATGCAGGATGGAGGAGTGATAGCTTATGCGTCAAGGAAGTTGAAGAAACATGAAGAGTTATACGTGACTTATGATTTAGAGTTGACAGCTGTAATGTTAGCTCTGAAACTTTGGAGGCATTATCTTGTGGGACGAAACTTTGAGCTCAAAACAGACCATCAAAGTTTAAAACATCTCTTCACTCAAAGAGATCTGAATGTCAGGCAAAGGCGATGGAGTGAGTTTATGAGTGAGTATGATTTTGGTATTTCGTACATAAAGGGGAAGGAAAATGTGGTCGTAGATGCCTTGAGTAGGAGACCACGTATCTTCTCCTTGGTAACCTTAAAGGTCAGTCTGAGGGAACATGTGTTGACACAACTACTAGGAGACAGTTGGTATTTAAAGGTTACTTCAAACCTCCAGAGTGGGAGGCAGTTAGACCCAAAGTATGAAGGATATAATCTGGAAACAGACGGATTGTTAAGATATCGAGGAAGGATGTACATCCCTGAGAATGGGGATATTCGAAGCATCATACTAAAGGAAGCCCATAGAGCACTTTATTGTGCACATCCGGGTGTGAAGAAGATGTACGCAGATATGAAGAAGTTCTTCTTTTGGGTAGGCATGAAACGCGATGTAGTCCATTTCGTCGCTAAATGCCTACAGTGTCAACAAGTGAAAGCCGACCACCATCACCCGGCAGGCCTCCTACAACCACATGATGTCCCTATGTCCAAGTGGGAAGTCATCTCTATGGATTTTGTTGTAGGGTTGCCGCTCACATCTCATAGACACAATGTCATTCTTGTGATAGTGGATAAGTT
>WSFP011424105.1:0-22540 GCA_009831015.1 Picea engelmannii | reverse complement strand
CTCATGTTCTCCCTGCTTCCATTTCCATGTTTGTGAAAAGGGCTACCAAACATACCTTAGCTTTAAATTTTGAGGAATCCAAAATGATTGAATTCCAAATGAAGGGATGCAAAAAGGGTCAGGTCTCACTAGTTAAGAAGGAAGTTCCACCTCCACCTAGGAGAGGACTTTTGTTGACTAGACCCCTAGGAAAACAAATAGAACAAAGTCCCAAAAAGGGAGGTGATGACAAAGAATACCTACAATGGATGATAAAGAAGCTTTTGAATGAAATCGTAGACACAAAAAGAAGTGTTGGGGAAGGAAACCAAGGTCAAAGGCCCTATAAACCCTTTTTTAAAAGAAACCCACCTTTCAAAGCAATTGAACCTCCCCCATCCAACTTAAATATCAACCTGGGTAATGTAGCATCTGACTCTTTTTGTACATACCATCAAGAGAAACATTTTGAAACGGACTGACCCCAATGGGTACACGCTATGAATTTAATGGCCAAAAGGTTCCTAGACAAAGTTTCTCTTACCGAACAATCAAGCAGATCAGTGGTCAACATCATCGATAAGTAGGAATTTGAGACGTCGGAAGAAACAACCATGTTGTTGTGGGATCCTGACTTATCAATGCCTCTCGATGATGTATTTGAAGGCTAGGAACCACCCACTAAGTTTTTGGAAGTGAAAATGTGAAGTAAGGGTCAATCAGTTTCAAATGATCTCACCACTGCCCAATCCTTGAGAGGGAAACAAATAGTGGATCACATGAAAGCACCTTTTGTCTCCCAAAGAAATCCTATAAACATACACACATGGGAGTCACCCAATATGGAATACAACATAATAGAATACTTAAAGAAGTTGAAGGCTAATGTATCAGTCATGGATATGTGCAGAATTCCCCAGCAAAAGGATTTTATGTTACAATCCTTAAAGTCAATAGAAGCCCCTATAACAAGCACTAATTTAGGTGAAATCCCACCTCCCATAGACTTAAAGAAAAAACCAAATGTAAATGCTTGCTCTTTAGACAAGACGGGAAGGACTTTTGTCCCACCTTTCCTTTTAATGTTTGAAGTCTTCAACAGAAACCTGCATAATTGCTTAGTCGATTCAGGGGCATCCTCCAATGTTATTCCATTGTCCATCTGCAAAAAAATTGAATGTAATCCCGCTCAAAAGTGATAAACATGTTATACAACTAGACAGAACACAGGAAAAAGTTATTGGGGAACTTAAGGATGTCATGATCAGAATGGATACACACCCAAAAAAAAATTAAGTAATTGACATAATTGTAGTAGATATCCTAGAAGCTTATGGACTGCTACTTAGTTGAGATTGGTCCGAGAAATTGAATGGATACTTTAGCACGGACTGGGATCAACTATGGTTGTCACTAAAGGGGCATACAAACATGATTAGGATTGATAGGGAAAGATATTTCAAACATATTGTCACTGATTTAGAAGCCTTCAACGAACCCTCATCGGCAGATTTCCCCATTCTAGGAAACTACTCCTGCGATTCTAATTTCATAAATTTCACTCCTCTCTCATGTAATGTACCTCTCACTCAAAACTCTAAAATGACTTTTCAAGTGAATCTACTAGCAGCAGAAGAAGAAAGCATCTTTTGTTAAGAACCTATGTTGGAAACCGCAGACACGGTATATGGAGATGAGAAAATAATTAGGCCTAAAGAAGTTGCTAAATTTCGTTCACAAGTTTGGACATTGTAATTTTATGTTTCTAAATTGCAAGAAGGGTTGGGACTAGGATGTCTTCTCATTGACCCAAAGGGGAAGCAAAATTTCCTATCCTGCAGACTAGAATTTAAATGCACCATTAACACTACTAAGTATGAAGCTCTAGTTCAGGGACTAAAGAAAGCCAGAAAATTAAACATTAAAGAACTGAAATTTTATGGGGACTCTAAAATTATCATTAGGCAAGTGAAGAATACTATCCATTGCAATTCACCCCACTTGAGGAATTACCAACAATAGGTGCATAGATTAATAGAACATTATAAACTATTAGAAACTATTAGAAACTATGAGGATCACCCCAGCCGACCCAAGCAACTTCATAGAGGAGCTAAATGGCTCAGAGTCAACCCCACTGGAGGAAACCGTCGATCTGGAAAATCCCAGAATTCCATCACCACAGGCTAGATCGTCGATGACCATTCCAACCTAGCATGAGATTCCAATAATATTAGTTGAAACGGGTGTGCCTAATACCCTTTTTTATCTAATTACTATCTATGATGATGAAGAGATTTTAGAGGTATCGATTATAACTCTGATGCTAATTATAGAGGAGAAAGAACCAGGGGAAGCATCTGCTCCAAACCCCAATGCATCGATTCAAAACCATCTGCAAAGCGGCCATGAGGTCGAGAGTACCTTAGACACTGAACTTCTAGACCTTTGGGGACCCTGAAAGATAGCTCCATTGATGATCTAGGTTCAGGTGCACAAAAAGAGAAATTTCAACAGCTAGAGATTGAAACCTCAACAGTCGATCACTAAGTATTGAGACTGTCATTGTCTCTTCAATTTTGGTCGATACCTCACTAGCCGATGAACACAAGATGGAGGTCGACCCATTGGAACATATGGAAGTTTCCCCTGTCAAAGAAGTACAAGAGTCGGTCCTAGAGAAAATAAATACGGCAGGAAGCTTGGGAAACACTCTGACCTAGGGAGACCAACAAATCCCTGATCTTGTTGATGAGGTTGTCGATATACAGGCGGTTTCTTAAGAGGAAATCCATCATGAGGAGGAACACCAAGAAAAGAATTCTCATGTTGGATAGCTCTATTCTTATCACCACGGAAGAGAAGATGCTCAGCATAGAAAACGTGAAGACATCCGAGCTAATCAGCACAGGGATGGCTATTATTGATGCTACGGTGTATTGAGAAAAGCGAGATGAAAAATAATTGGTTGTCGCAAAGAAGGAGCTATATCTGCGTCATTTGGTGAATATTACCAAGACTCAATAGAGGCAACAATTTTTCTAAAGAGTGAATTCCAATATGCATATGCAAAGTTCACGAGCGAAAGACATCTCTTCACTGCAGGTGTAGTCGATTAGCAAGAATATACCCTTATGGAACTGGAAACCTATAAGGATGTGGAGAGATGGTATGAAAAGGCATACCAAGTTGTAGAATAAATTGATTACATCAACGGAGTGCAGAAGGGTCGAGACACAAAGAATCATGGCATTCAAATGTTGATGGATAGTAGCATCTCCCGGATCAGGAAGGCATCTGAATACTAGGTAAGTATGGCCCAGGAACCTCAGCGAGAGATACAGAAGAGGTGGGATGAGTGCGAAATAAAATGGGAAAAGATCAATCGGGAAATGAAATACATTGGCCTCCCAGATTTCTACTCACCCAAAGACTTTGTTGACTTGCATGACATATTCAAACGACATGTAGAATAGGACTGAATGTGGGAAGTGGAGATCACACGGGTGGCAAGCATGACACCGGGTCAAGTACAAAATTTTATGGAACATCTGATAAAGGCTCATGCATTTCTACAGCGTTTAAGTGCCAAAGTCATCAAATATAGAGAACGAGCAATAGGAGTGAAGGAAACCCTTTCAATGTTGATGGACCAGCACAGATTCTTGTATTCTAACACATGTGAGGATATCTTCGTCAAGTGGTCAAAATACAAGAATAGTCATCCACTCTAGTAGAACCATGAGATGATTTCTAAAGAACAAAGAGATCAAGCACCATGTGGCAATATTTTGTTTTACTTAACACAAACTTGTAGCAGCTATTTTTAGTTAGTGATTCTTTATAAATAAGGGAATTGACCTTTTAGAAGAGGTCAATGGTTTTGGGGAAAAGACCCTCTTTTTGAGAATTGTAAAGTATTTTTTCTGAGCAAAATTAATTAAGAAGTTCTTTTTAGAACTAGAGACAAAAATTTGTTTTTTTCATCAAAGGCGTTATGTGATTGGATTGAGGAGGAACTACTTCCAACTTTTATATCAGCGGTTGATGTTGTAACAAGTAAGAGTTTATGAGTCTATTGATAAGCTATATTTTTCAATATTTTAACAATTCTTTTGTTCTTAATGATGAAAATCAAATCATTGTGTTAATGTGTGATTGATGGTGGAGCTAAGGAAACTATTGTCCTTGCACTCATCTTATTGCATGCATATTTTATTTCAATAATTGTATCTCACTCACTATTGAAATAACAGCAAGTTAATGTATTATTACTATACTTGTAATAGGTGTGAATAGTGGTGTCTGCATGCTAGAGCACAAGGGTTATCCTAGGCTCAGCCTTCGTCAGTATTTAAAAATCCCTTCTATCAGTTGGTTTATACCATCACACTTTAATTTATTAGACTCATCTAATAAGATAAAATACAAAAGAGAACGTTTAATCTGAAGGAGAAACTTTCACATAAAGATATCATGTCAATCAATAAGTAAAGCCTATCAATAAATTGACTAGATTGAAATATCTGGAGAACCATTCCACCCATCAAACGTTGCAGAGTCTAATTGGGACTCTAAGGCGGGTTTGGTTCCTACTATTGAGTTAAAGGGATCTCAGGCCCCTCAACACACCCCAACCTTTTTGTACTAGTTGATCCATCAGGAAGTGTAACAATATATGAATCACAACACTCATATTAGGTGGGGAGATTTACTGAGATTGAATGGTAAAACTCTTTATTTTGATTGTCCCCTATGAATGTTCTAAATTTTACCCACCACAACATCCCTCTATCCCACTTGTCTTGTTCAAATTCTAGAGTGTTATCTAGAAACACTGCAATAATTAGTGCAAATGTTAGTGGTGGGGAGAATATGGTGTTTTGGAAGTCATTAAATTGCAACAAAAATATGACAAATTAAAGTAGGCACAAGACCTCATATCAAGTTATTAGATCCTACCTTGAAAATCAAAACAATGCATGCTTCAACGTTCTTTTTTATCTTACCCATCTCGCATTTGTATGGACATGACCCCCTTTAGAAGTAGCATAAAACTCATTAAACTATTATGGAATAGACAAGCCCAAAAATTATGAAATTCCCAAGATGAATAGGTTTTGCATTGAATTTATGTTAGTGAGTGAAGGATGGAAACACCAACAACAACTAGAAAAAATAGCATCAAATAGGAACACTAAAAAACCCACAAACCTAAACTTCCAAATATATTTTATTTTATTTAGATTGATTGAAACCACTTACCAGTCAACACAAAAACCACACAATACGATGCAACAAATATTGGAAACGGTATTGATGCAAAAAGAGATCTCAATTTCCCTAAATGTCAGTAAATATGAAAGTATATCAATATGAGGGACTGTCAATGAGATTATAAACATTTCTCCCAAACAAGTAAATACATTTGTCTCAAATCAAGTAAATACATATCTTGCAAGGAAAAAGGAGTCTCATCCAATATTCTTAATGGTAATATTTTCATGATGACTTCAATGAGCATAGCATACTCACACCGAAACAATGGAGCCAATTCTTGTCCCAAAAAGGCCATTTAGTAGTATGTCCCATCCAGTTATACAGATAAAATCATGTACCTAAATTATGTCAATTGAAATAAAACAAAATTTGATTTAAAACATTCAGTCCCAGTCAGCTCACCTTCCAACCAATACCCCGACTTAGAACATATGCAAGAGGCATGGCACTTGCAAGTCATAATTCCACCTTACATGCTCTGGTTGATTGTTAAAATTTCGGGAGAAAGTTATTATCAAATTACAACTGTGTTTTTTTAAAGAGCCATTTCTGTGTCATCATCCCCAAGACATCATGCAGAGTATTTAAAGATCTAAGCACTTCAAATGCCAAGCCAATCCCTAAATAATTACCACTCATTTTTAAGCACGATAAAAGGTGAAATTGTGGTAGTTGTGTATAACCTCAATAAGAGAAACAAGAACTATAGACATCATTCCAAACGTATGGTGGCATGGTCGACATCAAAAGTATCTTTGATTCCCAACCTTCCCGTACTAGTTGATCATGACTCACTTTATTACGATCAACAATAGCTCCAGTGCCCAACCTTGACGAAGCTCTAGCACTAATTGATGTACAATATCTTGATCTCTCTTGCTTCATGTATGAAGTATAAACATCATAATACTCATTTCACTAGGATCAACAATAACTCCAATGCCCAACCTTCCTATACTAGTTGATCCTTGCTCACTTTATTAGGATCAACAAAAGCTCCAATTCCCAACCATGTTGAAGCTCTGACACTCATTAATGTATACAAATTGATATCCTTTGCTTCCTATATGAAGTATAAACATCATAATAGTGGCTCACTTCACTAGGATCAACAGTATCTCCACTACTGAACCTTCATGTACTAGTTGATCCAACAGGAAGTGTAACAATATATGAATCACACCATGAATATTAGGTGGGGAAATTTACTAACATTGAATGGGAAAACTACTCATTCTGACTATCCCCTCTGAATGTTCTGAATTTTACCCACCACAACATCCCTCTATCCATATTGGCTTGTTCAACTTCTAGAGTGTTGTCTAGAAATATTGCAATAATTAGTGAAACTGCTAGTGGTGAGGAGAATATGGTGTTTTGGAAGTAATTAAACTGCATCCAAAAGATGAAAAATTAAATTAGGCACAAGACCTCATATCAAGTTATTAGATCCTACGTTGAGAATCAAAACAATGCATTCTTCATCATTCTTTTTGAACTTGCACATCCTACATTCGTATGGACATGGCCCACTTTAGAAGTAGCATAAAACTCATTTAATTGTTATGGAATAGACATGCCTATAAATAAGGAAACTCCCAATATGAACAATTTTTTCATTGAGTTCATGTATGTGAATGAACGATGGAAACACTGACAACAACTGGAAAAAATAGTAGCAAATAGAAACACTAAAAAACCCACAAACCTAAACTTCCAAATATATTTTATTTTATTCATATTGATTGAAACCACTTACCAAACAATGAAAAACACACACACAATATGATGTAACAAATATTGGAAATGGTATTGATACAAAAAGAGATCCCAATTTCCCTAAATGCCAATAAATACAAAAGTACATTAATATGAAGGACTGTGAACGAGATTATAAATATTTTTGTCAAACAAGTAAATTCATTTATCTCAAATCAAGTAAATGTATATCTTGCAAGGAAAAATGAGTGCCATCAAGTACTCTTAATGGTAATATTTTCATCATGCCTTCAATGAGTAGATCATTCTCACACGGAAACAGTTGAGCCAATTCTTGTCCCAAAAAGTTCGTTTATTAGTATGTCCCATCAAGTTTTCCAAATAAAAGCATGTACATGAATTATGTCAATTCAAATAAAACAAAATTTGATTTATAACAGTCAATCCTAGTCAGCTCACCTTCCAACCAATACCTCGACCTAGAACATATACAGGGGGCGTGGCACTTGCAAGTCGTAATGCCACCTAAAATGCTCCAGTTGATTGTTAAAATGTCAAGACAAAGTTATTCTCAAATTACAAATGTGTTTA
Source organism: Picea engelmannii (assembly GCA_009831015.1). Taxonomy (NCBI): domain Eukaryota; kingdom Viridiplantae; phylum Streptophyta; class Pinopsida; order Pinales; family Pinaceae; genus Picea; species Picea engelmannii. The sequence continues at coordinate 14,971 of WSFP011424105.1, read as the reverse complement.
CTAAAAGAGCCATGTCTGCCTCATCATCCCCAAGATATCATGCAAAGTATTTAAAGATATAACCACTTCAAATGCCAAGCCAATCCCAAAAAACCTACCACTCATTTTTAAGAACGTGAAAAGGTGAAAAGGTGGTAGTTGTGTATAACCACAATAAGAGAAACAAGAACTGTAGACATCATTCCAAACATATTTTGACATAGTCAGCATCAAAAGTATCTCCATTGCCCAACCTTCTTGTACTAGTTGGTCCTGACTCCCTTTATTAGGATCAATAGTATCTCCAATGCCCCACCATGTTGAAGCTCTAGCACTAATTGATGTACAATAGCTTGATCTCTCTTGCTTCCAGTATGAAGTATAAAAAATATATTATTGGCTCACTTCACTACAATCTGTTACCCACCATATCGTTTGGCACCCAAATATTTTAACGTACAAAAGTTTCTTTGTCTCCTGTAATAAAAAAATGTGATTCTTGTATGCTTTGGAAAACGATTGCCTGTCATCAAACATGTTACATAGGATGACATATTTTTGAAAGCAAGTTGGGAATTGGATCAGTTTAAAGAGGAGTTATCTTTGGATTACTGGTACATGGCAGCTTTAGTCTTGATCTTATCACTACTATATTTTCTTTGATTTCTTTTTATGGAAGGAAATTTAGCATCTTAGGGGAGGTTGATATGCTAAACCTAGTCAGAAATACCAACCCTGACTTATGGTTACCTACAAAAACAAGAAAACATGGTGGATAAAACATAATGGGTTGGTAACATCAATGATACCACTCAACCTTAAAGGGAGTTGTGACAAAGGGGTCAGTCATCGTTTGACATTGGAGAAAATCAAATGACCTTCTGTGGTTGTTGAAGAAGAGACAAAGTTAGAAACCTCATGTGATATGTAGTGACCTTCCTACCATCACTCAGAATGTCATATTTTTGCAAATGCCAAAGGGGGGATAACTAGGTGGAAGGAAATATTCATACCAACAATTTTATTTTTCCCTCTATGTGTGAAAGAGAGGAGGAAAGTGTTGCAATTATAACAAAATTTTGTAAGGGTAAAAAATTAGCATGTAACACCTCCATGTGGATAAATAGCTATAGGATAGGGTCGCATATTGCTATTGTACGGAGGATTTTATCTTGGTAGACATATGGCATCTAGAAATCATGTCATAAAACCATAAAAATGAGGGACAACAACGATTGCAATATCTCCAATAATCTAATGATGATCCAGTTCTTCTAAGACTATCAATTGCAATAGACCGAATTGCATCAGGGAAGAGAAAATCCACAGTTTTATGGAACAATATGTGGATGCCAACCATAGGGAGACATGGGTCTTGTCATCACCCTAAATGATAAGAAGTTAATGAATGAGGTCAACATTATATATGTATGATGCTAGAATAAAACAAATTAGGGGCAACCTTCAAGTGAATTTGGTAAAAAGATGTCGGGTTGACTTGTAATATAAGTTCTTGATTGGGCTGACCTCATTTGTATTTGAAATTAGAAGGTATGACCCTTGTTGGAAGCCCATATGCCCACCTTTTAAGACACTTGGAAGTTGGATGTATACCCTTGTGAAAAAAGTTGACTCTTGGAGAGGTCATCAAATACATGAGTTTTGGAGAAAGCAATAGTTAAAGGACCTTTGGAGGTTGGATGTTGCACCATCAACCCCTACTTCCTTATTTTGTGGAATATTTGGCCACTTTTGAGGGAATTTTTCCCTTGACTATTGTACATGTGGCATGAAAAGCCCAAATTTTGTATTTTTTATAATATTTTAATCATTGAAGAGGGCCTTTTACCCCTCCATAGGCTAAATTAGGGGATTTTAGCTTAGAAAATATTATTTTAATGTAAGAGGAAGTTGAGCCTTTCCCCTGTAAATATAAAGGCACTTCACTCATTTCTATCCTCACAACTTGAGGTATTTTCCCCTCAAGAGGTTTGAAATTTTCTAGTTCTTGGGACTTATGCACCATTTTTGGAGAAGGATTTTTGTGGATGGTTTTCTCTTATGGATGAATATTTTCTACAACTAGGGTTTGAATGGTTTAGCCACTTGGAAGGAGTAAGCAGTAAATTGTAATTTATTTTATATTCCTAATGTTAAAGGTGTTAATTGATATCTTGTTGTAAGTTTCTTTGTCTCATTCAAACCTTGGGAAGGAGACAGAATTGCTTCTCTCCTACATAAAGTTTTTATATGCCAAGTTTGAGAAACGTCCTTTTTAAGGTTGAAATCCTAGGGCCCAAAAGTGCTTGCACTTTAGGGTTTTAACCCTAGACTTTGATCCTTGACCTAAGTGAAGCTAAAAGAAGGGAAAAATGTTGAATTTCCTGTTAAACCCAACACACAAATAACAATCTAAATAAACTTGATTTATTAATTATTAACAAAATTAGGTTTTCAAAAAAAATATAAGCTAAAGCATAAAACAAAAACCAAACACATTTGTAGACGAGATTCAAGTAAACACCCTTCGAAAAACCCTTGCGGGAAAACCAGTTTTGAGTTTGATTTTATTAGATAAGTCATGGGCTTCCATCATGAGATAATGGTCCATCAGAGGATTACAATGTTGCAGTTGATAGCCTAGCCCATGCACCCTTTCCTCAGCCCTTCCCACTCATACATAAGTACATGAGAAATACTCCCTCTTGATCCTATGCACTCATTGTGTGCCTATCACTCTCCTTATATTTTCTTTTATAATTACTTTAATGACTAAAACCCTAACCCTAGATGTCCAATGATCAATATTAGATCTTTCCCCTATGAGATCAACTATTGTGACTTAATCTATTGTTGAGATGACTTAAATCACTTAAGTCACTCAACTTTAAAAAGTCACTTTAAGTCATTAAATAAAATCCACTCTAGAGAGTGTCGCTTGGACACCTCCACATGCTAGGCACTGCCAATGTGGAAGTACATGTCCAAGCTACCCCAAAAACTAACACTCCCTCTTAACAAGGAAGATTCTTCTCAAGAACCTCCTCCTAGATCAATATCTGACCCCATCAAATATGTTGTTGCTATAGTTTCTCCCTCTGAACAAGAATACCCTCCTTCTACCTTTGTTTCACTATGATATGGTCTACGATCCAAGATCCCCTTAGACCCCACTACAGGTTGTCTCAACACGATGTATATCATACCCTGCTTGATGCCAAGCCTCACTACTGCATCCAGGGTATCTGATCCCTCTAAACCTATGAGTACCTATCCATCCTTGAGCGTAACTGCATACCCCATGTCCTCCAAGGCTAATATTGAGAGCAAATTTACCTTCATTCCTAGGACATACATCAAACCTACCACATCCAAATAAACTCTTGACTCTAGCTGGAATATGACACACCCAACCCCCTTCACTACATGCCTAGTATGCATCCCACTCTACACATAAGAATCTGAGTCTAAGGAACACTAAGAAACATTGACCTCATTCTCATCATATGGTGAGATGAGCCATTGTCCACAACTCATCCCCAAACTCAAATTTGGCCTCCCATACCTATTTCCCAATCCTGCTACCCGATGCTCGGATTCCCTGCCCACTGCCCAGACCCCCTCCCATGGCTGCCCAAATCCTTTTTGGGCATTGCATGGCTCTACCAGCCTGCTACCCAAGTTTCTTTCTCACTGCCCAGGGCACCTGCTCGTTGTTTGAGGCTTTCTAGACCCTACCCGACAACTTTCTGGGCCTGCCCAAAATTTTCTAGGCTTCCTGACAATCTACCCTACTTCTTGATGACTACCCAACTTCTTTTGGGATTCTATACAGTCCTTTTGGGATACCCAATGATTTATTTGGCTAGCATCAGCCTCCTCCACAACCCAACACTCTTCTATAGCAGCTACTACTTGGCCTTTGTCAGCTTTTGTTCCCTAACAGTTGACAGATAACTTTATTTTTCAGTGGTTGCAAATAGCTAATCCATTTCCCCATTATGCCTCCCTTTCACTCTGCTTATCCCACCTCACAACTCGTACACCTTCATAGGTTCTCCTTTAGTTGATGGGTAAGTCTCATAGCATCCACATGGGCTTCACGACTATGTAACTAATAACCTGTTTTATTTACTATTGTCATCCTCCGCATCCAAGCATTTTCCACGTCAATCGGATCACACTTTCTCTGTTGTTGACTATCACAACACTCTTCTCTTCCCCAACAGTGTGATTGACCCTCCACATCCACTGTGTTTGGAGGCTGCTAGGTGTCACACCTCTTCCACAGTCCTCTACAACAACAACCCCAATCTCCTTCGCCAAATGCCACTCTTCACTTGTTGGACATTTTCTCCACCAGTCACTATGAACCCCACATGTACACCTTTAGTCGCTCATGACCGTGTTCCTTTGTTGACCCGATCTACCTTTCATTATTGAATACACACTCAAACCATTAACTCAGTTGGCATATCTTCACTCGATCTCAATGTGAACCAACACAACAAACTTTCTCAACCCACACGTCCATAAGGAGGTCGTACGTAAGGTTGTATGGATATTCTATCCTTCCTTTTTTTTCAAATTTTAACCCTGCATCTTTTGTAGATTTTTTTTCCTACTCTGCAAATATCTGGAACTCATGCAAATCCAGCTTCTATCCTTTAGAACCACAACTTTGATACCATATTGATTTTCACCTAAACCTAGCGCCCAAAAATTATTCCTATTAAAATCACTTTATTGAACAATTGCACAACTCGGTTATCAATGAAAATTCAGTGGAAGCATAAACAACAAGACAAACACATTTTCACATGAGATTCAAATAAACACCCCTGGAAAAACCCTTGCGGGAAAAATGGTTCTATGTTTTATTTTATTAGATAAAATCTCAGGCTCTCATCCTAGGATAATAGGCCATCAGAGGATTACAATGTTGTAGTTGATAGCCATGCCCACCTAGCTACTATCTCCCTCACTGCCCCCTGCACCCTTTTCACGTTGCTTCCCACTCAGACACAAGTACATGAGAAAGACTCCCTCTTGTTCCTATGCATTCATTATGTGCCTCTCACTCTCCTTAGATCTGCTTTTATAATTCCTTAAATGACTAAAACCCTAAATCTAGATCTCCAATGGAAAAGATTAGATATCTCCCCTATGAGATCAATGATCGTGACTTAATCTCTCATTTATATGAATTAAATCACTCAAGACACTCAAGTTCAAAAAGTAACTTTAAGTCATTAAATAAAATCCACTCTAGAGAGTGTCGCTTGGAGACCTCTGCATGCTAGGCACTGTTGATGTGGAAGTACCTATCTGAGCTACCCCAAAAACTAACAAAAACATCACCTAGGTCCCAAACGTGCTAGCACCCTAGGTACCTTTTGTTATCACCATAACAATTTTCATATAGGATCCAAGTCTTGGAAATTTAGCGAAGAGCTACATCGCTATGGAAGCATGATAGTTTGGGGGATAAGGTCACATATGGCGGCATATGGACAAATATGGTGAAGGTGTGAAAGGTAGGACCCGGGAAATCGTAGATCTTGAAACAGACCAGATCAACGGTCGAGACCCATATCGAGCGGTCAGATAGCACGAAGTTTAATCATGTGAAGGCAAGCTGGGGAAAACTACTGTGGTTTCATCTGTGGATGTGTGACACCCTAAGAGATACATCGGGGTGAAAAGCGGTCTACCTAAAACCATTTTCCCAAAATCCCCAATGTCACGTGTTCTAATGTCATTTGAATACATCAAATAAACAATTTGTGTGGGGGAAGGTGATGGTTGGTCAAATCACCTCATGCCACTCATTCAGGTACTTCACGTCCATGCAATGTCAGGTGAACATCGTCGGATAACTAACTCAAAGGCTCATCATTCGAAATATATTGGCCAAGCATGATAAACCCACGTACCTGCAAGTAATCTTGTCAGTGATTCATGATTAGAACTCAATGACTATTGATCTTCAAAATACGAGTGGCGTTATTCTTCTCCAGGAAATCATCGTCTCATTCATAAGCAGAGTAATCTCAAACAGGACCTACTTCTTGATTTCTAAAGAGTTAAGAAAAACGAAAATCGTGTTCTCTGCAAAAATTGAAATACATGAACGAAGAAAATCAGACAATATCTAGTGAAATAGGATTTTCAACTAACATGGTAAGTTCATCAATGAGTGAGAAAGAAAAGATGATTGCACAGATATTAGCAACCAAATTCCATACTGACCTTGCGACAGAACCGAAATCAGACGTCATACTAAATCATGTCATGAGGGATATAATCATCAACGGGCACATGGACGAACTCTACAAGTGAGCAGTGAAGAAGAAACTGAGCAAACGACAGAAGGCAGAAATCAGGGCTGAGGTGGTTGAGAGCGTTGGGGAAAACCAACCAGTCTAGTTGAACACTCTAAAGGAAGAAATTGCCAAGCTGGAATAAATTCTCAGGTAGAATTGAGTACTTTCCAGAGAATTTTGGAAATGTGGCGTTCAAAGAAAAGTCTCATATATGTCAGACCTGTTTGTAATGATCACTATAAAGTAGGAGAATCATCATTATACTTTACTCCTTTTTGTAACTGACCTCTATATTTAGAGTTATGGGGAAGTTTAATTGTTTTGAATCCCACATGTAAATCTTATATATATATATATATATATATAAAGGATATAGAAAAAAGAAAAAGAGGAAGTGGGCCCTGCCCTCGTAGCAGGAAGTTTTTGTAAAATCATGGAGCTAAATTGAATATATAATGCATAAGTGGTTGTCGAACTGTTTATGAAAAGATTATAATTGGTTGTGATATGATTTATGTTTTCTTTCGTTGTATGTATTTCCTGTGTTTCTGAAATCCCATTCACAATTTCCTCTTTTAAATTGGAGAGTTAGAAGTCTGGAATTCATCTAATGATCCTCTAGACTTAGCAATTTAAATTTATGTGATTATTTTCTTAACTAGGTCAGAATCCATTTAAATATGCTCTGATGCAGTTATGTGTTCCTCTTTTCCTCTATTGTCGTGCAAATTTTCGATTTAAACTCAAACTCATTGGCTCATTTAGCCTTTTCCTCTTGATATTTTCCATGATTTGTAAATGAATTGTTCACGTTTGACTCCATGGCCCAAATACCACCCCTATTCGTTCAACAAATCTATAACACTCAACAAATCTAGCCACCGATTTCCATAGATATATCAAGTGACATGAGAGAGCCCTCTCTGAGTTGAGAAAGCTAGTGCCTCAACTCTAAAGTTGGTTGAAACAGTTACCTCTATCATTTTTCTATTCATCTGGACAAAATTTACAGAGTGCTAACATTCTAGCGTCGTTGTTGGGGAAGAAATTGAAAAAGTTTCCTTAGGAAAGAATGACATGGTTGAGTTATAAGGTATGAGAGCAGCAGACACTTAGGCACATATTGGTTGTATTCTTTCTCTGGAGACTCCACACGTCACAAATCAGTTTGAAGGTGATTTCACTGGTATAAGAATCCAAAATTGTTCAATGGCGACTCCACCCTCAATGCAGAATCTAGCTTCCAAAATATTATTGGCGACTCCGCTCAAACTTCAAATATAATTCAGAGACTCCATTGGAAGATGAGATCCCTGGACCATGGTATGAAGGGGCATCATGGAAGAAAACAGGTACTTAAAATGGGATCTCTTCTAAGGCATTTTACTATTTGCTATAAGTTGTCTCTGGTCCTTTCATGAAAATGCTAGACAAGTTTTTCTTTACCTGTTGCATGCAAATGATGATCACGACAATCTTGAAATTGTATATCCTCCTCTTAAAATTATACATGTATCCCCTCAATTTATCATTGATTTTGATAAAAATATTCTATCTAAGCCATGTGATAATCATGACCAAGTTGATGAGTCCCATAAAGCTAAGGCTGATACTTCTCCTCATGTACTTGGTCCAACGTCCTCCAAGACCCAACATAGATACATACCCTTGAAGCTACCCCAAGTCCTCCATGATTTCCCTCCAAAGTACTATGAGTATCTACCTATGTTTGATGGGGAACCTGATGCCATCTCAATTGAAAAACACATCCAAGGGTTTGAGCATTTTATAGATCTGTTTGAGATTGATCATGATGATGTTTGTATGAGGGCCTTCTCTCAATCCTTGAAAGGAGACACCAAATATTGGTTTAAACATTTGCATCCAGAGACAATTAGCTCATGGGAGGAATTGAAGGATGTCTTTTTAAAGTTTTGGGACAGGAAGAAGTCTTTGGATCTACAACTTATAGAGTTCTATGCCTTGAAAAATAAGAGCAATGAAGCTATTTCTATATTCAGTAAAAGGTTTTCCAGTATCTATTACAATTTGTCCAAAGAAATTCAACCCACTAAAATTGTTACCATGCTCCATTATGCAACTACTCTTCATCCAAATTTGTCTTTTCTCCTGATGGAAAGAAAGCCTAGGTCTTTGCAGCGAATGTTCGATTATGCGTAGGAGATTCAACATGATATTCAAGCATGTGAACAGATTCGAAATGAGGAGTTAGATGCTAAATAAAATGACAATGAATATGAACAGAAAATGGTTTATTTGAATCTTGAGAAGAGAGTTGATAATATCATATGCCCTCTTGAAGTTTTTAATGCCAATGATTTTGCAAAAAATTATATTCCACTTGTTAAAAGAAGAGGTGTTGATTCAGTGTTTGATCCACCCCATGATAAGCAAGGGGTTGATTGTTTTATGTATTCATTTGTAAACAGTCAAGAAGATGAGTTTGCAAATCATCTTGTTGAAGAACAGGTTGATGTTCCAAATTTATTCTTGTTAGAGGATATTGCAGATGTTGTTGATTTGCCTATATATGACAAATATGAGGATTATTGTGATATTGAAAACGTTCATTTTCAGTCGTGCAGTAAGATAATTCAACCCATATATCACAGTTACAAAAAGCAAAGTATTGGATCAGCTGAAGAAAATTCTATACCTTTATGTTTTGTTGCATTTAAATTGTTGAAGGAAAATTCTAAGGTCATTATTGAGGAAAATGAATGTGTGGTGATGCAAAATCACACTAAACCAATGGAACAGATTGACAAGATATTGCAACACTCTTATCATGTGTTTGATGACCCTATTACTTGTTATATAAAATATCCTATCAGTTCAAAAATGCAGCCATTAGTCAAAGATAAAACTGAAAATGAGCATGTTTAGCAATCCAAAGAAATTGAAAAATGTGCCCACAATGCAAAAAATGAATAAGGTCTTGAATTAGGTGAGAAAACTCTGCCACTATGTTTTTCTTCTTTCAAATTGTTGAAGCAAAATTTTTGTAATGTCTTAAGTCAAAATTCCTCCAGGCATGATGGTAAATACGAAGAGAGAAGTGGACTTGCAAGTAAATATTATCTTCCATTATGCTTTTCTTCCTTTAAATTGGTGAAAGCAAATCGTGAGATAACAGAGGAAGCAGGGAAGTCTGATTATATCCATGGTGGTATTGTTTTACATGAGAAAATTTTCATCAATCAAGAAGGCCAACAACATTCTCATACATTTGATAACCATGTTTTTTATCACATGGAAGGTTATTTTAGCTCATATCTGCATCCCATGCTCAATCCCCACCAATTTGAAAAATAAGAGGAAGTTGATCAAGAAATTGTTGTCAAAGGTCATGTCCCTTCGCCTGAAACTAACATATACATTCAACAATGTTTCCAGCAAGACAAAGTGTTTCAAAGTTGTCTTTCTTCCCCCGAGAATGATGTGGTGGTCCAATTTCTAAATAGATTAGACATGGATGAGGAGTTTGAAACTACATCTACGAGGACTCCAAGCAGCGAAAAAACACTTGTGAAGGAAGCTTGTTTTCTTGTCTTAGCCCCTTAAAGGGAAACATTATTTCATATGTTCAATGACCCCAAGGTACGTTATATGGAAAAAATTTTATAATTAGAATCTACAAATAATAGTGGGTTGCGAGCTTACAGATAAAGGAAATGACGAATCAATGTATGTATCAAATATGAGTCTTTTTACACCAGATAATGTTCTTCATCCATGGTTTCCTTATAACTCAAGCAATTCTTACTACCAGACTTCTCAGCAAATCTGTCAGTTTCAACTAGTTAAATCACCTGAAAACGAAAATGCAGTGGAAGGAGTGAAATGTGATAGTTGCTTTATGTATGTTTTAGAAGACCCATTCGTTGTCTTGTTAGAGGAAGTGAACAGTCCATGTGCTTTTATTCTTTAATAATTGGACTTATGGATGAAATTTTGAATGAATTATCAGCAAAAAAGCTTTGGAACAAGCAAGTGCAAAGAAAACGAATAGTGGATAGAATGTTGTCATGGCTACATTGGATAGCATCCCCAGTTGGAGCCTATGTTATCACCATAACAATTTTCAGATAGGATCCAAGTCTCGGAAATTTAGCGAAGAGCTACAACGCTATGGAAGCATGATAGTTTGGGGGATAAGGTCACATATGGTGGCATATGGAAAAATATGGCAGAGGCGCGAAAGGTAGGACCCGGGAGATTGTAGATCTTGAAACAGCCCAGATCAATGGCCGAGACCCATATCGGACGGTGAAATAACACGAAGTTTAATAATGCGAAGCCATGCCGAGGAAAACTAATGTGGTTTCATTTGTGGACGCATGGCGGCCTCAGAGGTACATCGGGGCGAAAATTGGTCTGCCTAAAACCGTTTTCCCAAAATCCCCGATGTCATGTGTTCTAATGTCATTTGAATATGTCAAATCAAAAATTCATGTGGGGGAAGGTGACGGTTGGTCAAATCACCTCATGCCACTCATTCAAGTACTTCATGTCGATGCAATTCCAGGTGAACATCATCGGATAACTAACTCAAAGGATCATCATTTGAAATAGATTGGCCAAGCATGATAATCCCATGTACCTGCAAGTAATCTTGTCAGTAATTCATGATTAGAAATCAATGACTACCGATATTCAAAATACGGGCAGCGTTATTATTCTCCGGGAAATCATCGTCTCATTCATAAGAAAAATAATCTCAAACAGGACCTACTTCCTGATTTCTGAAGAGTTAAGAAAAAAAAATCGTGTTCTCTGCAAAAATTGAAAGACATGGATGAAGTAAATCAGACAATATCTAGTGAAATGGGATTTTCATCTAACATGGCAAGTTCATCAATGAGTGAGAAAGAAAAGACGATTACACAGATATTAGCAACCAAATTCCATCCTGACCTTGTGACAGAAACATAATCAGAGGTCAGACTAAATCCTTTCATGAGGGATCTAATCATCAAAGGGCATGTGGACAAACTCTACAAGGGAGCAGTGAAAAAGAAGCAGAGCAAACAACAGAAGGCAGAAATCAGGGTTGAGGCTGCTGAGAGCGTTGGGGAAAACCAACCAGTCTGGTTTAACACTCTAAAGGAAGAAATCGCCAAGTTGGAATAAATTCTCAGGTAGAATTGAGTACGTTCTAGAGAATTTTGGACATATGGCTTTCAAAGAAAAGTCTCAGATATGTCAGACTTGTTTGTAACGATCTCTGTAAAGTAGGAGAATCGTCGTTATACTTTACTCCTTTTTGTAACCGACCTCTATATTTAGAGTTATGGGGAATTTTAATCGTTTTGAATCCCACATGTAAATCTTCTATATATATATATATATATATCATCTCAAGGATATAGAAAAAAAGAAAGGAAGAGGTCATTGCCCTCGCAGTAGGAAGGTTTTGTAAAATCATGGAGCTAAACTGAATATATAATGCAGAAGCGATTGTCGAACTGTTTATGAAAAGATTCTAATTGGTTGTGATATGAGTTATGTTTTCTTTCATTGTATGTATTTCCTATGTTTCTGAAATCCCATTCACAATTTCCTCTTTTAAATTGGAGATTTAGAAGTATGGAATTTGTCTCATGGTGCTCTAGACTTAGCAATTTAAATTTATGTGATTCTCTTCTTAACTAGGTCAAAATTCATTTAAATATGCTCTGATGCAATTATGTGTTCCTCTTTTCCTCTGCTACCATGAAAATTTTCTATTTAAAATCAAACTCATTGCCTCATTTAGCCTTTTCCTCTTGATAGTTTCCATGATTTGTAAATGCATTCTTCACATTTGACTCCATGGCCCAAATACCACCCCTATTCTTTCAACAAATCTATAACACTCAACAAATCTAGCCACTGATTTCCATAGATATATCAAGTGACATGAGAGAGCCCTCTCTGAGTTGAGCAGGCTAGTGCCTCAGCTCTAAAGCTGGTTGAAACAATTGCCTCTGTCATTTGTCTATTCAGCCGGACAAAATTTATAGAGTGCTGACACCTTCTTCCTCAAAGTCTGAATCCTAAGGCCCAAATTTGCATGTACCTTAAGGTTTAGACTCTACCTCTTCTTACTTCATCTAGTTCAACCTCCAATTGTTGTATGTTTGACTCCATATTCCCAATGTAAATACATTGATCTCCATACCTCCAACTATTTTCTTTAACACTCTAAAGTTTCCCAAACTAATTTTTCTTGGACTTCACTCTCCACACTAAGCTTTCTTAAACTCAATTCGTATAAATCTTAATTTGGGGAAAACACCTTGCGTTGGAGGAGAGATGACATGAAGTGAAAGAGGGTTGGTGAGGTGATAATGGCCTTCCCTCTCTGTTACACAGGATCAAACTTGAGCTTTCAAACTTTAACTTAACATGTGTAAATTTTTGAGATAACATATTGGCGGTATTTTCAGGGACAAAGTCCATTTTCCCAGAAAACGACATTGGAGCATTTTTTCAAATTTGAAGACCTTTTCTTGGAGACTCCATTCGAAGAGAAAAGACATTTTTCTTTACATATTTTTGAATAATTGGTGCTTGTGAGGTGGTACAAGCATCATTGTGAAGGAATCTACTACTCACCTTGGCGACTCTGTTGTTATAAGGTATGAGAATTTAATTTATTTTTTACCTCTCACGTTGAAATTTGCACATGTCGAAGGATGGCTCCATGGTTATTTCATGAAGTATACAAGGATTTAGATGTCAAGGATATCCATGGGTATCCTAATGAATTTCTACCATAATGGTGGGAGTATTACCCTAAGTTTGATGGTGACCAATCATTGGCCATCTCACATGTGGTAAATGTTTTAAAGAATATTATAAATATCAAACTAGTTGAAGGTTTTTTGTGTCTTTGTGGGAGCACAAAGGAGTTGGATGGTACATTCTTGAAAACCAAGGAGTATTCCTTCTATCACAATTTTCATTAAAGAATTTCTCAAACATAGGGGTCCAAAATCTCATAATTTTGAAGACACATATTAGGACTTATTGGCAACCGTGTAAGGGGAAGGACTTATCTTTTGGGAAGATGATGAGGCTACTAATGCTATAGGTTATGATGAGGAACCTCTTTTGTTCTCCAACCTCATAGAAAGCTCTGTCAATTTCAAAGAATGGATTGGTTATGATTTGAATCGAAATTTTGTTGGTTGTGATATTTCCTCCAGTGATGAAGTTTCTGAGGGCCCTTGCGTTGATGTTGCAAATAGTCATGTCACTTATACTAAAGGGGACATCATATATCTGCCACAAGGACAACCCTACACTCCCCCTAATATTGATGGGAGCATCATTGGAAGTTAAGATCAATTTGCAGCATCCAAAGGCAACACTGATGTAGATGAATAACTGTGTGAGCATCCTGACCCCACAATAGAATTAAACTATGTTAAAAAAAATACTAAATGTGAGGGGAACCAAGTTGAAGAGAACTTGGAGGATGTGCTAATTTTGGGAGAAAAACATCATGGTTTTTTAGTTGACACTCCACAACTCAATGATGTGTCTATTGATCTCTTGAAAGGAGAAGAAGCAGTTTGTGTCACTCAAGGTGATGAGGCAACAATTACTAATCATATCCCAATTCATAATGTTGTTGAAGAAGAGCATTTATGCCCAGAATTTGAGGAAGGAAGTGTCATATATGAAATCACCATTGAAGAAATTAACATTGATCTGGATAAAGAGCTTGAGGGATGTGAAAATTTCTTGTAGGTGACTCCTAGATCATATCTTGTGTGATTTAAATGCAACCTTATCTGTGACAATGATGAAGAAAAAATTTCAAATTTTAACTTCACCTCCACTAGGACTTTTGAATGGGACAATTTTTGCCATCATTGTGAGGAGCAGGAAGATGAGCAAAATGACACATCACTGTGTGGTGACACCAAAAAATTGTGTTCCTTTGAAAGCGTTGAAACCTTTGGTCTACCACTAAGACAAGAACAGTAGAATGATGTCCCATAGGAACACCTTTGTAACAATGATGATGATGATTGTTGTAATAAGAATTATGAAAGTTATGATACATTCCTAAAATCTTGCAGCAGTGATATTTTCCTTAGGTCTTATAAAATTTAGTCTAACAAGTATGTAGGAAAGAACACATAAAGAAGTGGTATCGGGATAGAGGAATAGAATATGTATGATGGAAACCTCAAAAGTCTTTTGACCTATGACCTTAAGCTCAATCCATTCGATGAACCTGAGCACATATTTGATAGACAATTGGTCATTACTTTCAGCCATGCTGCGGATCAAAAGGAATGTGATACTAGTGTACATTGGTCTTTAAGCGAAAGGGGCATGAATAGAAGAGGTGATGGAACCTTAGAAAATTATGATTTACATCCAGAATCTAGATCAAAAGATATGTTGTAGTTTGATAATCCCACGGATATTGAAGAGACTGTTGACCTTGAAGGAGGAATAGTTCATGAGAGGGGTTGTACTAATGCATTTTCCAAACATTGTGATGAGAGAAAACCAGAAGCATTGATTTTCTCTTTCACATCAGGACTGAAGGACTCAGATGTGAGTCACAAAGGAATGAAGGGTGAATATCATGATGCTGGCATAATGTAACATATATATATATATATATATATATATATATA